>JASSUY010009279.1:0-97094 GCA_032466535.1 Forpus xanthops | reverse complement strand
CAGTTCCATGTCCTTTTTATGTTGAGGACACCAGAACTGCACACAATATTCCAAGTGAGGTCTCACAAGAGCAGAGAAGAGAGTAGTCAGTAATAGTACTTAAAGGGAGATACAGAGACTTGCACTAGATTTTAGTTGCCATACTCTTTTAGAGCCTCTGAACGTAGCAATCAGTGGCTCTTTAGACAGATTTTTGCTCCTTTTGCCTGCAAGAAAAACAACCAACATGTTCATTTCCAGTACCACATAGCAGGCCACATGTGCTTACATGATGACTTTTAACCCTTGTGGAATAGTAAAAACTGAAATGCTTACCAGATACTCTTCCTATTGGGAATATATGGCAAGTCAAAGCAGTGACAATAGATGACTCCAGATCATTCAAGGCACTCTGTACTTCTTTTCCTTGGCTGTGGTTCTGACTGTCCTATAAGCTGGTGCTCTGAACAAAGCTGCATTCTAGCCTTCAGCTAGCTGGGCAGGAAGCCTAGTTTTCAGTACTGTGCTTTTGACCACAAAACATACACCTGGGGCCAGGAATTTGATGGGACAGTTTTAGGCTGACCACTACTAGATCAAAACCTCTGTGGCCACAAGCTACATAGAGATGATTCAGTACAGATTCAGCTTATTAAATACGGGGAGGGAGGGGGATGAGAAGCAGAGAGAAGGAAAGTTTATTTTGATGGATGTTATGCCACATGAGGCATAAACTGTCCTGCTGCACATAGCATAAACTATAAATGAGTTACAATGTCAAATTTGATAGAAATTCTATCAAGTGTATTCATCTCATTTCTGTCAAATCATGGCTTTAGGATGCTTCTCAGATGAACAGAGCCAGTACTTGATACTTAATGGTGCACCCTGCTGCTGGCAAATGAAATACCAGACTCAAACAGATGCCCGCCAGAGGCACTCACTACTCTGGCAAAACTGCAACTATAAACCACCACACCAAGACTTAGACAATCCTTGGATTCTGCTGATGAAGATGAGACCCAAAGAGCTACTGAACATGCCAATGATGATGATTTTCAGTTTGAGAAAAAAAAAAAAATGAGGAAAAGAAGAGATGAATTTTCTCCAGCAGGAGTGTCGTTAGGCTTCAGCAGCAGTAAGAGCTGAATGTAAGATGGCTGGCAGCAAGCAATACATTTTAAGATACATAAAATCTCAGTGTACGGCAACAGTTACAATACTTAATTAGGCATGTTAATACTTGAAACCCTCTGTGGCTTGGGTAGGAAGCCACTAGTATGAACTTAAAGTAACCTATACATGCTATCTTTTATTTCACATGAAAGTATCCAGCCAGAACATGATACAGACTGAGTTCAGGGACTACCACTAATTTTAACAGCAGGATCAATTTTAAAAAGGCAAGGTGTTTCAGATTAGGAGACACTATAATCTACATTTGTTATGACCACTTCAGAGAAATGTCTTGATACCTATCCTACATTAATGCCTTGCCTCCACAGACTTCTTTTTTTTTTTTTTTTTAAATGTCAGGGAAACACATTTCCTCAGGGATTTGAGTATTTCAAAGTTCTGGAGAAATCTTGCAGAGTAAGAGAGACAAAGAGAAGAGTGTGCATGTCCATTCTGAAACACACATGTACATATCTGAGCCACATAGTGTTTTACACATGAAAGGGTGTGTCAAGCTTCTGCTTGCTCATTAGCTCCATTAAGCTAGACATCTCTTAAATTTGTTAGAATGGACCATATTCCCAGTTGGTATAAAAAATTATGGCACTTCTGACTTCAGTGATGTTATGCAAGTCACAAGAGCCTTGGGTCAGTATCTTTATTCATGCACCTGCATTCCCACTCTCATGCATTCAAAGCTACCATATGAAACACAAAATGTGAATATACTGCTTTTACCCTCAAAGTGTATAGACAGCCTAATCTGAGAGAATGTGAGCTAGTGGATACCAATTGGGTGTAGGTTTGCACTTCAGGCTATCTTACACTAATATACTGTAAAAAGAAAATATTAACACAAATTAAACAAACTGGTTGAAAGAGTCAGCAGATTGGCTCATAAACAAGAATCATGCTGATTCATTCCCAGCATTAATTTCTAGTTAAATAATCAATTATAAGTGTCTGAAAAATTATGTTTACCATTTGCCTGGTGAAAAGAATTCCCCTTTGCCCCCTACATCCTATTAGAGACTTCCACTGTGGTCACATTGCCCTATTCAACCATCACAACTCCTCCTCTCATGGCAGCACTGACTGGGGGATATATAGAGCAGCTTGTTCACTAGATAAGTGCAACTTCTTATAAACAGAAAGAGAAAAGGAGAGAAAAGTCTCTCTGTTGCTATCTCTCCTCCTTCCTATCCCCCCAATACTTTCTGAGCCCCTACCACTTATACTTTACCTCTGCCTGCCATGTGGGCTCTCTCCTCCCCATCCTCTGTTTTCCCACACTGGTTCAGAAGCCGAGAGGATTACGCTTTGCAAAATGTCATGCTTCAGCTTTGCATTCATACACACAAGAGTGAAATAAGCAGCCCCAACTGGTAAGCAGTGCCCAAAGCACTTTCCTGACCGACAGTGAAGCAGCCAACCACAAAGCTTTTGGGCAGTGAAGCTCCAGGAATTGATTCCCAGAGTCCATCTTCTACCTTCTCCTGCCCACAACAAAATCTCCTTTTCTCCACTGTGGCCAGTCACATTCCCAGAAGGAAGAATTCAGGACAGAATTTACAATGGCACTGAAGGAAATACCTGGGTTTTATGTCAAATACCAGCTGTACTATCATGTGAAAAATGGCTATTTTTAATAGATACTTTGAAACACTTCTCCATTCAGATAGTTCAGAGAAGCTCAAAACTTTTGGTACTAAAAACCTTTTAAACCCTCATGTTTTACCATGTTTTCCTGATGCTGGATGTAATGAACATCTACTTTTTCCAGAAATCATATATTTGATACCTAAGTTTAAGAACCTCTACTTCCCTTTTGCCTTCAAACACTTTTATGCTGATTTTGAGCATCCTTAAATACCTCAGTACAAGGCACTTAACCTGAATTGAAAATTGGGTTTCAGCAGATCATTTAAATTGTTAGATGCTGTACAAATATATTCCCCTCTCCAAATTCACCATGAGTGAAGTAAAAAAAAGCTAAGATTGTAGCTAATCCTCAAGAGGTACCATGTGTTTTGGCTGAAGAAAGCTTCATTGTAAAATCAGTTGGTTTGTAAGCATTATTTTTATTATACATGGCCATTCTGTAAAATGGATTTGGTTCATGCTTTGCCAAACACAAATGATCAAAAATTATGAGTTAAGACCTCTACTGATCATCAGTTTTTCTCAAAACTTAGTAACATATTAGAATATTTATTTGTCTTCTGTTTTCAGGGTATGTTCAATGACTTTCAGTGAAACCATATTTCAGAAAAAATTAATCCTTCTTCAGGTACATGGTCAAAGTAACAATGTCTGGTGGAACACACTTTCAAGGAACACATCTAAAAATGTAGAGTTTAAAATAATCTTCTGGGTGTAGAGCTTCTACAATATGCATTACTTCATCTGTTAAATTTAGAACCACTATTGCATAGCGCTACTAATGGGAGAGGAAAAAATACCCTTAATGGGCCATAGCTTTAGGCTAAGCCTTACTTCTTAAACCCCACACACCTCTTTCTAAGCCCACGTAAAGGATGCTGTAGAGTTAGGTGTCTTCTACATCACATGGTTTTACCTCCTCCCAATGCTGTTCACTGTGATTGAATACTATTCTCCCCTTACATCACCCCACTGACAAACTATCATACCACCTCAAGTGCTCTGAAGCATGTGGCATGTCAGGCAAACTCACACCTGCTCATTGCTGAAAGCTCTTCACAGACATGCTCAAGGAGATAAAAAAGCCAACAGGAGAGACCCTTTCCTCCCTATGAAGTCCTCAGGATAAAGAGGTTGCCAGAGTGACAGGGGCAATGTGTAAAACACAGTTGGCTCTGCTTTACAAACCCAGAAACTGTTCTACCAAAGCAACTGTTCCCTCCTAAATACCACAGTCTAGTTTGTAGCTTCGGGGCCACCAGGCCTCGTAGCGCCCAGGGTAGACCTTCCAAGCATTCTGGATGCAGTTAGGAAGTTGATGCAACTAGCAAGCTATTCTCAATAGACAGGTTGGATGCAGACATCCTGCTCTGGCAGCTAACACTGACATGGGCCATTCTGGGTTACAGCAGTGGGTGACTAAAGATTAGGACTTTGTATATTTTAGTACAAATGGATTAGGCTCTTTGCCCTTTCCATCTTTTGCTACTGTTATTTCTATTTCTTCTAAGATTGAAAATACAAGCCTTAAATTCATCAGTTGGCAGTCTGACTTGACATAGAAATTAACGAGTTAGTCCCCATATAATTTTTCTTTAAATCCAAGTATCAGAAAAATGTGGATCTCAACAAAAGTTTTGCAGTTGAGTCTGTGTCTAATTTTACTATAAAGCAAATTATGCAACAGGATAACCCGCTTACCGTGTTTGTGGAGTCACCTTCATCAAAGGCTTTCATAGGAGGTGATATAACATCCTAGTAGGCTTATAGAGTTAGTGACTGACTACACATTGACTGTGTGACAGAAACGATGCTGGAGGACAGAGGATATTTTCTACACTCTGGGTAATTATGTCACTTCTGTGGTTTTATACTACAAAGGCCCCAGGCATAGGGAAAACAAACATAACAGGATGTGCAAGAAACACTACACAACATTTGAAGTCTCCAAAATAATGCGGGAATTAAGTTTAATTTTTTTTCAAGCTAGGAACAATTGAATCAAACCCTTTAAAATGACTGACATTGCTCTTTGCTTTTGCCTTCCCTGACTCAGATCTTTTTGAACCGTCTTGTGACTGCAAGGGTTCAGTGACTTGCCCATGCCCTTCATTAGCAACAAGCTTTAGTCCCTGCTCATCAGTTTGCGAAAAGTTAAGTGAATCTATAATCTCAAAAGCTAACTCTTTTCCCAGGTTATGTACGATTCAGGCTAAAGAGAGGGCAGAAGGAGCACTGATCAGCAGTTATACCCTTTAGAAGTAGCAGGAGCGTAAGTTAAGCAGAATCCTCATAAACTGTCATTTAGTTGTTTTGCTACATTTAATGAACCTTTTTTTTTTATGTTTAATTTCTTACTGAACCTTGAACAATCTGCTATGACACGACATCGACCATGAGTAATCATTTGTTTGTGGTTAGTTATTATTAACACTACCAGGTAGCTTAGTCGATAATAGTAAAGTGCTCAATACTCTTCATCTGTATTTAAAGGGTCTTCCTTTTTGTATCTCTAATGACCGAGGAAATTAGTAAGCAACGTGGAAAAGGTTGATATTATTGTGGAGCAGAGCTAAGAATATAGACCTAAATCACTAGATATGGTTCTCTATCAGGACATGTTTTGTATTGACTACTCATCTTGCTGCTAAATTGCCCCTGTTTTGTCAGACTTTCCAGAACAGCCCTGCTGCAATTTTTGAATCTGATCTCTCCCTCTTTCTCTGTCCTTTTTAAAAACAAATATCTGAATGCAGTCTTTGTTATGGTGGGTCCTGAGGTGCAGCATTGTCTTGTGCTGATATCCAGCTCATCTTTCCAATCCTAGTTTCCAAACATCACTGACATTATCTATGTACTCAAAGCTATATTTACTGTGACCAGTGTTAACTCCAGTTCCTTTCTCAGTTGTATCCCCAGCCTAACTCCTTCTATTTTCCAGCCTTTTCAAATAAAATACTCCAGTTTAGTTGGAAGTTACAAGCACAATTTGTCCTGAATGTATCAATAAATCAAACCAGGTAAACCTAACTGTCCTTTTTGGTCCTTTGCTCTGTGAATTTTCTTACATGGCTGCATGTCACTATTGAATTGTTTTATTTGCTTTCATTGAAAGTTTTGGGCATTTAGTTGTATAGCAACTGGAACAAGAGAAGCCGGGTTCAGGCTTATGGCTCCTACAACAATTGACTGTTACTAAAATATAAAGTATAATAATTGAAAACATCAGTCTCTGTGTTACACCGGCAAAGCACAGTCCCTGATTTGGTCATGGATACCAAAAATAAAAAGAAGAAATAATAGTGGGTTTAGAGGCTGGCATTGCATTTACATACAAATATCATGGTTTATGAGGTTTTATCACTTGCACAGTATGCCTGCATATTCCCTGAAAACCCAATTCAGTACTGCTGGCACTGTGTTAGACTGGATGTACATTACAAGATAATCAGGCTTTAAAACACTTAAAGGAGAATTGCTGTAATTTGTTAAAGGTTATCTAAAACAACTAGAAAGCCTGGTTCTAAGGCATGGAAACTTCATTCACTTTATTCAGAATCACAGCAGGCCTCTGACAAAAATATCCAGCTATTTTCCCAGATATATGAGAACATATTGGTAGCAGCAGGACACTACACTATTTCCAGGTACTAGGAATGTACTTATTAGGATAGTCCATGGCTTGCCTGAAAAGAGTCAAGTAGTTCTACACAGCACAGGATAGAGGTTCATCAACAGTCCTTATGCAAGAACAAACTGCCGATAAAGTTTCTAATCAAAACAGCTCCAAAGCCATGCAACTATTTCCAGGGCCATGGAGAGGCATGTGAGATTGAAATGTAGCGAGAAGGAGTGACTACAAAAATGCTATTCTGTGCAGGAGGCTTTGAGTAAGAGACCCCTTCCTCTAGCTGCCTTATTCTGAATTACTAGGCTGGAGCTATACTGGATCTGTTTAATTAATAGATTTTGCTCCAGAAATTGCTTTGTCAAACTAAAGCCATTTGTTTGAACTATCAGTTTCAATGTTTTTTACTAGATTTTGCAAGTCCAGTGTACATAAGGAAGAAAAACTTAAACACAGACACTGACCTTTTCACTCTGCAAGCAGACATTTCAACAAAGTCATGTCTGATTAGAGATTTCAGGAGATTTCAAAAGCTTTGAAAGCCTTGGAGGTATTTGTAAAACAAAACCTGTTTTTTTTTTTTTTATGGCTTGTTCCAATGCTGACATGCAGTGAGAGGCAGAGCAGGACCTGGCACTCCAGCACACTGTGCTATCTCAGAAACATACCTGAAGACAAATACATCTCTGCCTTACACAGGCTGACAATTGATAGTCTATTGGCTAGCCTCCTTGCTGTGAGGCCTTCTATTTTCTTGTCAAACAAATTGAGACTTCCTAGCCAACCATATTAACACTGCATTACTACCTATGCCTGCATTATTTCTTTTCAATGCAGTTTACAATAGCAGTGTAAATCTCATATCTCGAGTCTTTCCCCATGCTTGTATCAGACAACAGTACATAAGCTGTTGTCTTATATAAAATTTTCAAATGATGCAGTAGAGGAGATAAGTACCCATGCGTCAAAGGTGGCATAAAGTGGGTTTCACTTGCTGTGAACCATGTTCCACTTAGAGGTTTCCTAAGGATGTACAAATACAGATTGAAGACAGTCCTTCAATGACCTGCTTTCTGTCACAAACCAAATGAAAAGAAAACCTGTATTAGTTTAACCAAAAGGATGTTCAAATGTATTAAGACTGTATTAGAAAGAGAGCTTTATCTTTTCTATACCCAGTTTATCATCCAAGTGTAAAATGCTGGAACAGTGATAAAACCCAAGACACCATGAAATATTGTTATCTAGAGCTAAGCATTTCCAAAATGTTCATACAGTTCCAGAGTCTCTCCTGCTGCCAAATTTAAATTTAGTACATTAACTTCAAAAACATCTCTCTGCTTTGGAGAGGAGTTTGGAGCCAGCTGCCCTCCCTCTCTCTCAGCATATGTAAGTGATAATGGCAGGTGAATATGTACTATACTGCAGCTTCACGTTTCTCCCATTAGGATCCGTATCACTTTCTATTTTTGAGAGCTGACTGTTCACTAGGCTACGCTTCATCCTCCTCCTTCCCCTGTACCGTAACCTTGTAACCCAAGCTGCTGGAAGCAGTATTGGGTTTGCAGTGCTCTGACCTTTTGTCCCTCTATGTGGAATTGGCTGGTTTTATCCCGCAAAGGCTGCCGGTTTGGTTACACAGATAACCTTTCATGGCATGCCTGATGAACTTCCCAGCAGAAACAGGAAAAGATCACAGCTTACCTCAATTCAAATAGAAGCAGTTAAAACTTGGGTCCCTGTTAGGCTGGGATGGCATTAGATCTTTCTGAAACTCCCCTGTATACACACAGGGCCATGAAGGGACTTACCCTTTAAGCCTTTGGGTGACTGATCCACAGGTGACTCAGGTATCAAATTCACATTCTGGGCTCCTTTCCCCTGTCCTTATTTAGGCAAAATACTTAGTGAACTTCTCAGATATTTTGCCTGGTGAAGGCAAAATGATCAAACCACTTGTGGAATCCATCACATATATTTAACAAGAAAAAGCAATTCCTTACTCACAGTGCCACAGTACATCACCCCACACACGAACCCAATCTCCAAAAGATACCCAGAGAAGGAATGACATGACAAATGGGAAGATATTTGAACTATTTCATCATTCCCATCTGGATGGTCTCCACCTAAACTCCCTGGGAGTTTTAGCTGTGTGCCAACTGTGAATCAAAATGGAACCAAAGCATTGACTGCCAGTGTTTGATGGCCTGGTTTGCAGAATAAGAAAGACTTGGTGGAAGCTGGACAATTGCTGCCACTTGTTAGCAGAGTTGTGAGTTTGGGTTTGTTTCTTTATTTAACCTTTTAGCCTATCTCCTGATTTCTGATGTGTGAGTGAATCTGTGTTTCCGTATCTCACCCGCTTTGCTTCCAAAAGGTTTTATTTTCTATTTTAATTTTCTATGACTATTCAAATCAGGAATGTTAAACTTTGTGTTCCTTTTTATATGTATCAACTCAGAGGAGTGAGCACAGTTCTCAGAAAAAGATCAACAGAATATTCTTATCACTTAACTAAAAAAGAGTTATTTTAAATCTCCTCTTTGCATAGCATTTCAGTTAATTTTCACTTCAGCATACTGTAAAGCTATGCCCCACTGAATAGCTAGTTACTGTTCAAAAGGGCAGTTCCATCTCCTCTGACCCCTGGCTGTGTCTTTCCAACCCTCCCCTTGGCCAACATGGGCACTCATCTGATGTTATGGAGAGCCAGGTCAGGAAACTTAGCTGGCAGAAAATTAATCACTCCTTTCATGGTTTAGTTTCCTGCTGGTTTGATTTGAACAAACTCACTGAAAGTTCAGAAAAATTCAGAATTAAAAGAGCAAACAAAAAAAAAGCAGCACACTGTTATATTGGCTCAAACATTTTCTGAAACTTTGCTTTTGCCATTTGCCAAAAGCAGAACTCCATCCAGTATGACTTGAAACCCTTCTATCTTGCCACTTTTCCAGACTGCAAGCTCTTATATTACCTCCGGATTTTGACAGTTCTGGAAAGCTCAGTGGACAAGACTTGGATTCCTTTTAGCACATATCTCCACAACTTACTTTCTCTCATCTCCAAATCACATTCAATTATACTCAAAGCAGCACAAATTTTGAAAGCTTTTACATATAATTTACTAAGAAGCAAAAGAGACTTGTTTTGCCTTTCAGGTATTTTAACGAGTTGCTGACACTTTTCCCAAGCAGCATTCTTTACTTTTAATCATTAGCCTTCTTTTTTATTCAGTCCTTCTTTGGGGAATTAAAGTTCTTTTTCATAAAGCCACAGCCTACCAATAGATACTTTAAATGCAATCAACTGCTATTTTTCCTGATTGTTATAGTCATATTTTATAGCACCTTTTTTTTTTATGTGGATGCACAGACTGATAGTTTATACGTATTCATGGAGAAGACTTATTTGCTTTAATTAAGTATTCATGAGAGTAACTGTTGGCCATTCTAGGATTTCCAGAGACCAAAATGTGCTCTTTCCCAAATCACTAGAAAATAGACAACAGCAGGGGAAGCACACTGACAAGACTTTTCTGATTTATGCTAGCTTCCCAGTTGAGCTGTCATACCTAGGGTTGTTGCAAGAGGTAATAGACCTTTACATTCAATCCTTGGTTTCTCTGCCTGACCTGCCAGTTAACTGGTAAACAGTTAATGCATTTCCCAGCAGTGTTCTGTGATAAAGGAACATCCTCATGTTTTCATAATGCATAATTCATTGTAGGTGCTGTCTCCATCAGTTAAAAGTCTGCCTTTCCCTATTTACAAGTGTTATAAAGCTCAATTAATTTTCATGCTTTGGAAAATGGTAGCTGATATATTGTACAAATTTCAAGCCTTTAACACATGTATGTGACTTCTTTAGAGCTCAAAGTATCATCCTTGAAAATGATGAAAAATGCTGGCCTGGCTCTTATATGTTTAGTAAGTGTGCACAAAACTGCTGAGTGAATTAGCAAACCAAGGGCAAAAGGCAAAGATCATGCATGGGCTTAAGGCAGACAGCAATCCTCCCTGAAACATGCTATTTGATAATTTTATTTTGAAAAGGCAATATGTCTTTGAAGCCCTAGCGGTATTTTCCATGGAGCTGAAAAGTAAAGATGACAGATGTACTTGCTCACTATTGACTGCCATAGCAAATATAGTTTTTCTTGTCACCACCTACAAATCCCAGGGTACAACTGCCTTTCCTCTCTCCCTTCTATTTATCCCTCCATGTCTAACTCCACATTTCCACACCCCACCTGCTCTGCCAAAGCTCCTGTCAGCTTCCCTCACAATCACTGCCGCTGAGTCCCTGATGAGCAGAAAGTTTCCAGAGCTCATCTGCAAAGTCCCTATCCTTCTTTTAATGGCTCATTACCATCATGGTACTAACTGCAGGCAACTGAAAGTATCTCATCTTTTTACAAAATAAAAGTAGGAAAGGGTGAGTTTCTCAGGAAATCCTGAGATGGATGAAGCTTCAGGGAAAACTCACATTTGGTCAGGATTTCACTGACACACACTGCTGATTTTTATTGGTACCAGTGGGAATCTGCATAAAGATCTTACTTCTCTTGCAACCTTCAAAACATAGCAGGGAGATAACAACAAAATGAAGCTCATAAAAATCTAGAAGAAAATTATTATAGCACTGACAGATGTCATTCTGTGAACAGTCATCGTATTTTGGTATTGGACCTCAATTCTGCTTCCTACTGCTCTGGCTGGGAGGATTTTTCATATTGGGCCACTACATCTGGCCTGAAAACATTCTCTAGACTCCAGCAATGATGTTCTTTCTTTCTTCCTGTCAGGGTCTTCAAGATCTGAAGACACAACTTTCCAAGACTCCCCCATAGTCCGTACCTGCTATTTCCATAACTCCACTTTCCTATTTCCTTACACCCAATGTGCCAAAAGGAAATTCTCAACCTAAAGTACTTTACTCACAAAGTAAATTAAAGATAGAGGCTATGTCTACACTGCATAGTGAAGACCTAAGTATCACCACGTGACTTTTTTTCAGGCCCTGAAGCAGCACAGTATAATGAACGTATAATACCAAACAAGTTTTTATATCTCTATGGCACCAAACTAATGCAGTTGTGCTGCTTCCAGCAATCCAGCTAACATCTCTGCATGTCCCTCTCTTGTGGTATGTGGATAACTTAACTCATGTCAGCATCCACCTGGTAGCTCTGCACCATGTGAGACATACCTATCATTGCTGCTCCATGCATCTGAAACAGAAGCGCAGGACTCCATCTCAGTTGTCTAAACCTCCTGAGAGTCTTTTGTGCCTTCCACAGCAATACAGAATACATGTCTCTTTAAGCATCACCTCTAGTTAGTGATGTCCCTTGCTGAAAAGAACTTTCTTTTTAAGGAGCAGAAAGTAAATACCTTGGTCTCCACCTGCCCTTCCCCTGGGGTTTTATCATTCTCCAGTCTTGCTAGTTACAACAGATAAGGCTGATTCAGCCAGTCAGCAGACTTTTTTTGCTCATGAAGCTATAGTTCTGCTTCTGTCCTATACTGGATGTCCTCTTTTGGGCTCAAGAGTAAAGTATGTGTTAGTGCTTGAACTGACTACATATTTCAGTAATTAGATAAATAATGTCTGCCTTCCTGCAGATGTGTAATTCTTTTAGGATTAGACCAACCCTTTGAATGCACAATTTCAAGAGTCACATAGACAAATGATACATACAGAAGCTATTCAAAATAACCCACAATTTCTGCTAGCCTGATGGCCACTCTTGGGTTTTACTACAGCTCCATTGTAATCACATGAAAGATCTTGGACCAAGATAGTACACTTCCCATGTCTTTCTTTTCATCAGTAAAAAAAGTGCTGTGTTAATAAGAAAAGCCAAAACCATGAATCCTTGTAGTCATCAAATAAGTGTAGTGCAAAAATAAAGACTGCCAGCTTTGAAAGATGTCTGTGTTCACAAGCTACAAAACAACCACCTTTCACAGGCATAAATACCAACAGCTCACCCAGAAAAAATTCCCACCAGGGAATATATTCACAGGTCCTTAGAGGGCAATGTGGCTAAGTTAAATACAGAGCAATGAGGTTCCTGGAGAAAACAAGCAGCAAGAGATCCTCTCAGACTGCAAAAACAGGTAAGAATTAACCTTGGCAGACATTCCTCAAGGCAAGAAAATATGATAAATATACAGTGCAAGCAACTCCCTGAAATGTATCGAACAACCTTCTGGTAACAAAAGGTTCATTCCACTGTGTGTGCAAGTCCACCTGAGACTTCAGGTTGTAGGTGTGGAGCAGGCAGTATCTCTGGAAGAAGAACTCTAATCATCAGACTCCTCTCACTATACAAAATACTGTGAGCTCAGCAGCAATGCCACCCATGGGTTTGTATAACCAACGCAACAAACCCAGTGCGAGTTTATTCCTCTAAGCTTTTCCACAAAACAGACAATAAGCATATATTTTTAATATTAGTAACTTCAAAAAGTACACTCTGTAATCAATAAGAAAATACAAATCTGAAATGGGAATCACCAAAGGCCACTAGTGTCAGAAGTTATGTGGAGGGCAATTAGCATGGAGCTGTTTAAAGCTAATTGTGAAACCTCAGTGTGCTCCTTAGGACCAAGGGATGTTCCCTTCAGACATAGCACAAATCTGCCTATAAAAAGTCTCTTCCAAGCCCTCCCATGAGACAAGTAAACATGTACAGGGCAAGGGAGTCTTAGTTTTGATGAGACTTTAATAAAATATTTTACAGCCATATTACATTATGACTAAGCAGGCAAGAGTTACAGCAACCTCATTTCACCCACTAATACTTAATCTATGTGCAATTTCATTTCATAAATGGAACACAGTAGACTACAGGAGTCTTTCTGGGCAGATATAATTTGTTCTGAATTTACTAGGGCAATGCAGCATCTTGTAAATCACCACCTAATTTTCAAAGCACAAACATAGTTCCATTATGTTCACTGGGGACATACAAACACTCTACAAACATCCCCTATACAACAGCAAATCCTTAAGCAGCATATCCAAACCTTGTGCAAATGTGTCCAAATATTTCTGGATGCTAGTCACAGCTGAGCCATGGTTATCTGTACAGTGGGCTAAAGCAAAACCCTGGGCTCATGTGCATTCACACCATAAAGAAACTTGTATCTCAGTCAGGAGCAAAGCTTTGGGCTGTACTCCAAATTAATTCTTAATGAAAGACTGGTCTTTCTAACCCTGCGGAGCAGCTCTTCTTCAGGGATATTTTGTTCAGCCTAGGAAGTAAATAACTGGAAATCCTGCCTTCCCTGCAATTAACTATTAAATCATTACATTCCTGCAATTTTTCCTTGTCTTCACCATTTCTGATGGGACAGGGACTCAGAAAAGATGAGCATATTGGCCCAACTGCACTGGGGCTGTTGTAACTTCATTGCCATGTGGCCGATTGCATTGCTCTGTGCAGAATTCACCTCTGCCTTTTCAATCAGCACAAAGCGCAATAAAAAGTAACATGCTTTGTCTCTCAGATTATCTACCCATACTCAGCGTGCTACTATAGTAGTTTGCCAAATCAAGTCTGTCCAGCTGAGAAGAAAACTCTCTTCATAAGTGAGAGGATGTGACTGTGCGAGAACAGTGAGTGAAGTTATCTCAGGACAAGCAGCAGACCAAAAAACAGATTGAGTCAGCATGGGAAAGGATTGGGCAGAAATGGAGGGTGTGTGGAGGCATGCTGCCAGAGTGAAAAAAAAGCTCAGAATAAACAGGGAAAGAGTCGCTGGCTGGGGGGTTTGAATAAAGGCCTCAGAAATGCAAAGAAATGGGCCATACTAATGAGGGCACCAGCACTTCCCTGCAAGCAGAAAGCTGGGGAGGAGGGAAGAGGGAAAAGAAAGCTGGGCATGGAAAACTGGAAGATTTGCAAAGAGAGCTTTAGAAAGAAAGTAATCTGAAACCTCAATCTGAAGGAATAAACAGTATAGTTGGTCAGGAATTTGGTGATAGAGTTCCTCGTGATAAAGTTTAATTAATGTAAAATCTACTATGGGTGTAATTGAAGCATCAAGGAATCCTTTAAATGGACAGAGTGTGGTAGAAACAGAGGACACCCTTGCCCCAAAGAACTTACAAATTACACAGGCAGACAGCTGCAAGCATATGGGCAGCAAAAGGAGATGAGGAGGCACTGCTGGGCTGGTCTCAGCACCAGATCTGAAAACTCTGGTCCTCTGATTTTGGAGGCCCCACAGGATCTGAGGTTATTTTAAATGAGAGTGTACTTAGCAAAGAATAATGTTGTATTTCAGCAGATGTTGGGGCACAGGCAAACAACTAATGGAAGTGGAAATATGACAGGGGTCCTTCGAAAATTTATCAAGGGAGAAAATCTAGCACAGTGGACTAATTGGAAAGAGCTGGGAGTAACCATTTCAATAATATATGAAATGTAAAGGAGGGTGAACGAGACACCAGGAATGATCATGCAGTGAAACAATCTACACTCAGGAAATGGAAGAGAGTGCTTGCCAACAGACTAGTGAGTAAGAGAGGAAGTACTGTACTTAAAGTTTCAATAAAATGCTGCAGTAAAAAAAAAAAAAGGATTTCTATAGAAAGGGCCCTTTGACAAAAACTTTTAAAAGGTCATTGTTATCAAGAATTGAAAAAATTACTGTAAAAACTCTAGTGAATGCTTGCTGCTGAACTGACAGTGCCTAATGCTGCGGGTAGGATGCAGAACTGACAATTAGATCTAAGTTTTATTCCTAGCTCTGCTATTAAACTGCTTCATAACTTTAAGCTAGTCAAATTACTGTCTCGACAGCCCACCTGTAACAGGGGCATAAACCAAGTCATCTGTATGACAGACATCCATGCTTTGAAATGATTAGTTGAGGGCAACTGTAAAGGATGTTGAAAGGGGCCTTTTCTACACGTGCTAATGCACCCATTCTTCCTCCTATTTACACTGACCTCCCTTTCGCTGCTGAAGAGACATCTACAGGACTTATTTGTAATGAACTGTCTTTAAATTTCTATCCAAGCAAAAGAAAAAGAGACTCTAATTGCCTTAAGATTCACTCTTATAGTGAAATCCCTCTTAACTTAAGTAAATGCTTCTTATAGATTGCAGTATTTTATGTGGGCTGTATCAACACTTTTTCACATTATGCTTCAACACAGGTGTCAGCAGGGAGAGCTCCAGGTTTTGGGGAAAACTTTTAAAGTCTTGCAGTAAGAAACTCACCCACTTTACAGCCATACACACAGGAATTCTGGTGCATGGTTATATGTAACCATCACCTAGATTTCCCTATCTCTGTAATCTATTTCTCACTTTCAATTTATGGACATCAGTCATAATTCCAATACTACATAGTTCCTATCTGTACATTTGTTGTATTTTATCCATTTAAATAGTCAGCTCCTTTTAGCCATTTAATTCCTTCACCACCATCAGACATACAGTGGATGGTCAAACAAAAGAATGAGGCTTTAATTTTTACCTCTCTGTGTAAACACAATTTTGAGTAATTAATACAACTGTGTAATAATACAGATTTTTTTCCAGTTTATGAGCTATGTACAAAGTCAGCATGTAAAGATACATTTATATGTATAAACACACTGACTTCTTAATTGACCTAGTCTTCATAAAGTGATTTTTTTTAGCAGAATGGTGCCATAGAACTGCAATTTCTTACCCTCTTGTATGCTTTTAAGGCCTGAAGTTTCGATTGGAAAATAAATTTAAGTGAAAGAAATCTACACGACAGTCTTTCACATATTTTAGCAGCAGAAAAATGGATCTAAATGCACTCGCTACTGTAATATATCATGCACATAATCATGTACAAAGCAGCATGAGATCTCAGTACGCTACTTTTAAAACCAGCCTTTCCTTCCCAAAGTGAATAGCGTTGCAGGGACTGCCATCCAGTGGTGAAGCAAGGGCCTCAGGAATGACTGAAACTGCAGATACCTAAAATTAAAAAGTGCCAAGGCTGAAAAAGGTTAAGGGCAATGAATAATAACGATGCTAGAAATACTAAAGCTAGAAAGATTTTTTTTACTTAGCTTCAGGTATTATTTACAGCATTTAAGGAAAAGACATTTATTTTCCAAATGTAGCTGTGCAAATACAGTACTTTATACTGCTCATACAAAGTAGGCAAAATGAGGCTTGTTCAGTCACAGTCTAGTAAACAAGCTGCAGTTAAACACAACTCTTAGACTCATCCAAAGTATTACCAGCCTGATTTCTCTTTTTGCACCGGTCTGTCTGCATTGATTCCACTGAAGTATAGACTGGGTTTATCTAAGTCTTAGGTGAGACAAGACAATATTTAAGGTCACTATATGTTTTTGCTGCTTTCTGAAACATTAGAAGAAAAAACTTTCTTGTAGGCCTAAAATTATTCCTGCTTACGCTACGATGATTTAAATCTAGTTCGTTAATCATTTTATTAAGTGGCAGTGGTTTTAAGCGTTGTGTGCCTTGTGTACCTTTAAAAAAAGTCTGACAAAATATTCCATTTCCCCAGTTTTATGAGCTTTTATATTTATTGCCTTGTCTACTGTGCATATGAATCTTGGTATTTGTGACAGACTTTTCTTAGTTTTTTCCATTGTGTATGGACCATATGTTGTCTATGCTCATAAAACACTCAGTAATTGTGTGTGCAGGAAAAAAAATAGTTATTCATTAGGAAACTTAAGAACTTTCAGGTTATCCCTGCAGAAGTGTTTTTAAATCCAGCCCCAGGAAACAATTGCCTCCTTTTCTGAGAGTTGTGATGAAACTTTGGCAGGATTCTCAGATGTATTTGGCAGTTAACTTTCATTGATTTAAACAAAAATTATATACCTGAATTCCAGGAGGATCTTTGTTTGACTGCTGTTGATGTAGATTTTGGATACAGGAGTGCCTTTGTTGGCTCCCCAGTGTAATGCCTGGGGATGCAGTAGGATTTTTATTGTTTTCAGGATGACTCATGCAGGCAGCAGCACAACAGATGGTGTGGAGTGTAGAACAATAAAGACAAAAAGGTATGAGACAGCTAAGACAAAACTGGAACAGCCAAAGGAACAACCAGAGGATAATAGAAGCTGAAATGATGAGAGAAGCCAAGAGGTTGAGCTTTGCCACAAATAGCAGGAGCTAATGAAGTGTGGAGTCAGTGCAGGGTGAAGTAGCTCAGACAGTGGTCAGCAGGGAAAAATGAAAGGACCTCTAGTCAGAATAGAAGGAACAAAGGTAGGTAAGCCAAGAGGAGCAAGCCTGATGGATAGCAAGTGCCTGGTGGGGCTAAGTGATGGATTTCAACGTGATAAAAGAGAAAATACCATCGGAGGAATAAGGAAGTGGAAGAGCTGAGGAGTCTGATAAATAATACCCTTTGAATGCAGAAGCACCACAGTGGTTAGGAAGAGAGCAATCAAAACCAGCAGTGATAACCTGAAACTCAGAAGTCTAGAATGACAGCAAAGAAAACAAGGGATGGCAGCTGCTGAGAGACAATAATACAAAACCCTCAAAAAGAGAGCAGACCAGCAGTAGGACAGCAAAAAGAAGATGAAACACAGTAGTTCAGAATTGGTTTAACAACTGACTGTAGCAAAGGAAGACAGACATGTTTGGATAAAACATGAGAAAAGTTAAATTTTATTTGTCAGTGAAGTACAGTTCCTGAGAGGGGGTGTCTGGAGAAGCACATGTAGTTGAAAAGTGTAGTAGTGTCTTACTACTGCCCCAGATCAGAGAAAGGAGAAATGGAGAGAAAACTCCATCAGTAAAAGACTTCCTAAAAATATCACAAGCTCCTTCTTGTTCTAATAGTTCTTCGTTTAATAGAGCTGCTATACTGACAGCCATCTAATTGTTACAAGTTTAAGGTGAAAGACTAACATGGAAATTAGGAAAGGAAAAGACTTAAGCATTCACCCATACATTTATATTTTCCTTACCCCCAACAGCTAATTCATTTTCTGTTCTGGCAGTAGGGAGTTAACAGAGCTATTTCCTGCTTTCATGTCTATGTCATATAACTACTTGATTTTTTCAGACTGCACAAAGACCAACAAGACTATCCTACAACTACACTGCAGGGATAATATTAAAGGACAGATTTAGCTACTTATAAAGATCTTTCCATAACTGTTTTTAAAAACAGAGTACATCAGTGTTTGGAATGACCAAAATTTTGTTCTCATTGATGGAATAATAAAGATGAGCAGCTGCTGGAAGATGCCTTGAGAAGCTAATCACTCACCAGAAAACAAGGCCAGACATATCTGCGGATTTTAACAGGCATTTGCCTAGCCTGTTCTTCAAGCTGCACACAGCAGAAATTCCATCACCACCACAGACCATCATTCCAGCAATCAACTATTCCACCCTCAAAATCATTTTTCTAGTATTACCCCAACTCTTTCTTGCTGCTACTTAAGCTCAGAAACAAAATTGCTCTTTTCCTTTCCATGCCTACTTTTATGCCTCATATACTTTGTAGTCAGAAGTTTTGTAAACATTTCAGTGTAATGTTTTATTGATGCACAAAGGGCAAACTCTCCAGCTTGCAGCACAGAAGAACCCAAGGACTTACTCTGAGGAATCCTGATTTCCATCAGTTATTTTGCTTAAGTAGCGCTGGTATTTTGCACACATTCCTAGAAAGAAAATACTAGGCTACTTTTTTGGGGGATATTCTTTTTAGTTTGTTAAGACCACTATATATCCTAACTTTGCCCAACAAACACTCTCTCATTTTTGTGATTTCTGCTAATTTAGTAAGTATTTCCTACTCAATCCAGATCACTGGATGATGAACAGAACTACTTATAGAAAATACTTCAAAGTTAAAATATACTTCCACTTTTATAAAAGGACATCAACCAATCAGTAAGCACTCTCTGAAAACAGCTTTCAAAGCACTTCAGCATTCATCTTATAGTTGTTCCGATTAAACTGAGTTTCCATAACATTCAAAAGAGTATAAAAAGCTACAGCCCAAACATCTGCTTCTCTTCTGTCCACAGGACCCAGAACTTTCATGTATGGCTTTTTCTCCATATGACTTGTTCTTTAAAACTCCGAGTTAGCTACTCATCTTTTTGTCATTTTCTTCCAGGTGTTTAAAATTCTTATGTGCTCCCAACCACCAGTTTTTTTCTTCAGGCTGAAGCCAAGCTTATTTTTTATCATCCCCTATCCCTCACATTCTCCATTCACATTTAAAGACAGATGAGGTACTGGAAAGCTGACTATAATAAACATATTACCTATCATCCAGGAGCTGTCAGGAATAGCTAAAAGTTTGAAATTGTTTCAGCCTGTTCTTAGGAACATAGAAAATGTTTCACTTTCATGGTTTCCCCCAGAATAACACAACCAATCTGAGTCTTTTCCAATTGTTTTTTTTTTTTTCCTGTTTCCAGATAAGAGTGTACAATTTCCAACAATAACAAAGGGATACCAGTCCCCACCTCAACACTGATCTCTGTAGTGAAAACTGACACAAAAGGATGAAATTACAAATGTCAATCTTCTGTATGCATAAGGCAGCAGATGATACCATATTGATCTGATTTACTCACAGCTAAATACTATTTCTTGCAGCCTGCAGGTAGAACACTCTAAGAGCTTTGACATTTATAGAACCCAGATGGGTTAGTTACATGAAGAAGTGAAACTCCACCTTATACCCAAAGAACATTAGTAACTAAACTGACATCATTGCACAGGAGCTCAGCAGATTCAAGATGCTAGATATCAGAATCATAGAATAATCAGGGTTGGAAAGGACCTTAAGATCATCTAGTTCCACTCCCCCCCATGAAACTCTACCCTTTAAGAACAGCTCGATACATTTGTTGTATTTTTTTGCTGTCACTGAAAAGCAGATTTCTCTACTCATCACTATAGCTAAAAGGCCTCAATGCGACTGCAGAGCACTACAGAATGTTCTCCTGAGATTCTTACAATTGTTCCAATTCTGTTCTTGTAATGTCTTCAACCAGATTTAACCATGTTTTGGAAGAAGAATATTCTAAAGTTACTGCAAAGTTGAGAAGAGACAATTAGAAATTCTAAAAATAAGCCAGAGCTGCAACCCTTTTGTGATGAAAACTGAAGGAAAGATAAAGTCATCACATTCACAAACATGCAATACCAATTACATTCTCATAGACATTGTTACGCTGTAGGAAGTTTCCATTGTGTCAGCATTTCCATGCATGTCAGGGAAATAAAAGAGAATTTCTGTCTTCCTCATACCCGCATTGGCTCCCTGTATTAGGAGCAGAAGAAATTCAGGATTGTCTCAGTTTCTGAGACTGTGACTTTTAAGGTGTCCAATATCTAATGCTTCCTAATTCATATATTAAGAACATATATTTAGGCATATAAAATATGCAGTAGATTATAGTAACCATAACAAGCAGTGTTTTGTGAATAAGTATCCAGTTTTGTAAGTAAACTGAAGCACTTTCAGACTCCTAAGCAAAATTCCATTCAACACAATATATTTAGAATATTCTTATAGAGAGAATATATGAGAAATAAGAAAAGTTTATTTCAAGCATCAGTGTGGATTATTTCATACCAGTAAATAGACCTACCTGCAAAAAATATAACAGGTTTTGCATATCTTTTAAAAAGTTGGTATTTGGACATACAACACCATACTTATCTTTATCAGCAAGAGTATTTATCTGTATCTTCTCAAAATGGCTGAAATGTCCTCCTGCTTCCAAAAATTGTTTCAATTGCACAGATATTCCATATATATATCAATTCTCAGCGACATCAGGATAAAGATCAGCAGAACTGACACCTTGGACTTCTGGAGGGCATTTTGTGGCATTTTATCCTGTTTAGGAGCCTGATTGGAAGAGTCCCTTGGGAGGCAAAGAGATCCCAGAAGGCTGTACATTCTTAAAGAAGGAAAACTTCAAGGTGCAAGAGCCGGCTGCCTCTGTGTGCCAACACAGCTTAGTGGTGAACTTGGCAGTAGTAAATTTACAGTTGCATTCAATGATCTTAAAGGTTTTTTATCACCTAAATGACACTATGGTTCTATGTTACTGCTCCACAACTGGCAGTACTCTGGAAAAAGTACTGGGGGGAGAAAAAGGAAACCAGAAAGTCTGAGGTTTTTACCTAGAGGTATTTTTCAGCTTAACTCATGTAAGTATAAGCTTACTTAGATCATTAAGGGTTCATATATGTATACACTGTTTTCTAAAGATGCACTGGCTGTAGCTCTCTTCTTGACTATACTGACTAGGCATCATCCTTCAGATAACACTGAAGCCTATAGAGAAGCAATGGATTCAGTATTTTCTCTAGCAAGACAGCCAGAAAGTCAAGACCTCCACACCTGAGACTGATGCTTTTTTGAAGCATTTCAAAGAAAGACAACTTCTCTTTTAACCCTACAGCAGAGGCCACCAGCGGTTAACAGTAAAGAATAGCCCACTTTTAGAGAAAGTCCCAGCCTTTCTTTAACTGGAGAAGCAATTCCTATAATCATAGAATCAGAGAATAGTTAGGGTAGGAATAGCTTCCCATGTAATACTGCTGCATCGCCCCCCTCCAAAATAAGTATCTGGTACAATTCTGGTTTCAGTATCAACCCAATAATCGTTTTTCCTTCACCTCTCTTTTGCTGGGTGTGTGCAACCTTGGAGGAATCTTTATTTTATATCAAGAAAGAAACCCCAAGACATTATTATTTCCTCTGGAGAGAGGTCTGGAAATGCGGCTGGTGATGCAGCAGGGAGCCCAGCAGCTGTGCCCAGAGCATGGCCACCGAGGGCTGGGATAGCCCCTGGGCACAGACACTGCCTTGGGGACAGCACCCCAAAGGCTTCCCCTGGGGGCTGCTGAGCCAAGGGGCAGTGCATGTGGCTGGGCATGGGGGGCCCCATCACCCCAATGTCATTGTGACACCACCGGGCAACGCAGCAGTCACAATGCCCCGCAACAGAATAAAAGGCAGCAGCCTCCTGTGTCCCCTGGCAGGTAGCCCAGGGTGGCCCAAGGACATGCAAGAGGAAGTCCTTGAGGAGCTGGTGGACTTACTTGGAGGGGCCTTGAGGGAGGAAGAGCAGCACCTGCTCAAGGCTGCTGGAGGCCAGCTCCTGGCAGGACAGCTTCTTAGCTCACAGGAAGGGAACAATTCTTTCCAGCTGGATAGCTGTGGCCCTGCCATAGGAATGCCGCCTTGAAGAGCACTGCAGAGCTCATCATCCTCATCCCCTGAGGAGCCAGGGGCAACAGCCATAAGCAAAGGGATGCAGAGATCCAGGGATCCCAGTGCGTTGCAGCAGCCACTGCTGCCCTGCCAGGCATAGGGAGGGAGGTTTCTTGCCCACAGGGTCGATCAGACCGGAGGCCTTTGGCTGCTCTCGGCAGCCCCTGAGGTGACTCCGGCTTGAGGGAGAATAGGGCTGGGGCATCCAAGGGGAGGCGTCATCAGCCTTTGCACCAGGAGCAGCTCTTGCTCATATGCTCAGGGACAGCCGATCGCCATGCTTGGGGTCAGGAAGGAATTTTCCCCCGGGCACATTGGCACTGGTCCTGGGGGTTTTTCGCCTTCCTCTGAGCATCGAGCAGGACCACTTGTTAGGGCTCCTCTGGTCTCTTCTGCCTGCTCATGCACCACGAAGGTGGCACTTCGTGTCCTGCAGCTGGGGAGGGGAAGGCTTTTTTTCCCCCACGCACCTGAGAGTGTCCGCAGGGGTTTTTTGCCTTCCTCTGCAGCGCTGAGCCAGCCCCTTGACAGGGCTCCTCTGGCCTACCATGGCCCAAAGGCTGCTGCTCCTGCTCCACACGAATGGCCCCTCGTGCCCCACATCTGGGGGGAGGAAGCTTTTGCCCCCACCAGGCTAGCCTCTGGGGGTTGCTGCTTGTCCTCTGTTGCATTGAGCACAGCCCCTTCTCACGATCTTCCGGGCTCACTTCTCACCCACTGCTCTCTCGGCTCCTGGGCACTACTCGTGCCCTGCCTTTCTCTGCCTCCATTGCCCAGCGTAAGCTTGGAGCAGGAGCGAGCTCTGCTCTTCTCTTGACTCCATTCCTAGGGACATTTTCCTTGTCTACTGCAGCCTGTTCCTGCAATGGTGCTCGCCTTGCTGCCCATCAGCAGCGATCACTTTTAACCCCTCCCTTTCTGCAGCACCAGCACCAAGCAGGCACTAGAGGGCTTTTCATGCATCCCTCACCAGGAAGGGATGACTCTGACCAACTTAAAGATATGCTGAGCTCTCACCCATGCTTTCTTCCTACAACAGGACATAGATATATAGTGGAGGCTAGACAAGTCTCGACTAAACTAGATTGCTCTAGGATAGGCTAGAATAGAACTGCATTATATGGTAATCAATTTTAAAGGATTCACATCTGTGAGATAAGAATAGGAAACAAATGAAGTTACAGCACAGCCGCCTTCTGTCCTTATGAGAGCGGCACTCGTCACATCTGGAAGAATGCTTTAAGAATGTCGGACATGCTTGAGGTTTAGTACAGGAAACCCACACAGGTGTGGAAGGTAGGAGCAAGGTAACTGGAGAAGCAGTCTTTATTGCGTCACATTCAAGGTATGTTGGGCTCTCACCCATGCTTGCTTCCTACAATGGGACTTAGACATGTAGCATAGGCTAGACCAGTCTAGAGTAAAGTAGACCAGGTTAGAATAGAATAAGATTTATTAGAACTACTTTAAATTGATTCACAGCTGTCAGGTTAGAATAAGAAACAAATGAGGCTACGCCTCAGCCGCCTTCTCTCCCTCTCAGAGCATCAATTCTCACATCTGGAAGGATGCTTTCGTGCTATCAAACATTCCTCTAAGTCTGGAACAGGAAAGGAACAGAGGCATGGAAGGTAGGAGTGGGGTACAGAAGAAGCAATCTTTATTAAAACACATTCAAGGTATGTTGAGCTCTCGCCCATGCTTCTTTCCTACATGACAGACGTACAGAATAAGCTAAACAAGTCTAGACTAAGATAGACTGACCTAGAATAAGTTGGCATAGAACAGAATGCTTTGGAATCGATTTAAAATTATTTACATCTGCCGATTAGAATAGAAAACAAATGAAGTTACAGCACAGCCGCCTTTTGCCCTCATCAGAGCTGCACTGGTCACATCTGGAAGAATGCTTTAATAATATCCAACACTCCTTGAAGTTTGGTACAGGAAAGCCACACAGGTGTGGAAGGTAGGAGCAAGGTAACTGGAGAAGCAGTCTTTATTGCGCCATATTCAAGGTATGTTGGGCTCTCACCCATGCTTGCTTCCTACAATGGGACTTAGACATGTAGCGTAGGCTAGACCGGTCTAGAGTAAAGTAGACCATGTTAGAATAGAACAAGATTTATTAGAACTACTTTAAATTGATTCACAGCTGTCAGGTTAGAATAAGAAACAAATGAGGCTACGCCTCAGCCGCCTTCTCTCCCTCTCAGAGCATCAATTCTCACATCTGGAAGGATGCTTTCGTACTATCAAACATTCCTTTAAGTCTGCAACAGGAAAGGAACAGAGGCATGGAAGGTAGGAGTGGGGTACAGAAGAAGCAATCTTTATTACGTCACATTCAAGGTATGTTGAGTTCTCGCCCATGCTTCTTTCTTACATGACAGACGTACAGAATAAGCTAAACACATCTAGACTAAGCTGGACTGACCTAGAATAGGTTGGCATAAAACAGAATGCTTTGGAATCGATTTAAAATTGTTTACATCTGCCGATTAGAATACAAAACAAATGAAGTTACAGCACAGCCGCCTTTTGCCCTCATCAGAGCGGCACTTGTCACATCTGGAAGAATGCTTTAAGAATATCGGACATGCTTGAAGTTTAGTACAGGAAAGCCACACAGGTGTGGAAGGTAGGAGCAAGGTAACTGGAGAAGCAGTCTTTATTGCGCCACATTCAAGGTATGTTGGGCTCTCACCCATGCTTCTTTCCTACATGACAGACATACAGAATAAGCTAAACAAGTCTAGACTAAGCTAGACTGACCTAGAATAGGTTGGTATAGAACAGAATGCTTTGGAACAGATTTAAATTGATTTACATCTGCTGATTAGAATAGAAAACAAATGAGTTTACAGCTCAGCCGCCTTCTCTCCCTCTCAGAGCTGCACTCATCACTTCTGGAAGGATCCTTTCGTAATCTCAAACGTTCCTTGAAGTCTTGTGCAGGAAAGCCACACAGGCCTAGACGGTAGGAGCAGGGTTACAGGCCAAGCAGTCTTGATGTGAGAAATAAATTTAATTTTTGATTTGGAAAATGTCTTCTAGTGTTGCATCTGTCATTTTAGAAAAGTAGGTATTTTTATCTAATCTGTAAGAGTTGATCAGCCCTGTAAGTAGGTTGTATCAGGAAGGTCTAAAACAAGAGCACAGGAGATATTAGTTGGATTGAAAGAGTGGGAAATAAACTGAAGTTTAATTGAAAGAACAGAGATCACATTTAGGAACTTCAGCTAAGCTGAGAAGAGAAAGATTTGAGTAAAACAAGAAATAAACGTCCTTGACCTTTCAGTTCTGCATGGTATAAAATTAACTTGGTTGACTTTATAGCTCCATGCAACACCAATTCTTCCCTCAAACGTGTGTTCCCCTGAGCTGTAATCGCCTCTGACCTTCTTGGTTTGGAGTGCAGTGACATTCCCATCATTTTGCATGTGTTGAGCTCAACATTTGTCATCTCCCAAGCCAGGCAAACAAAAGTGCTTCAAGGTTATTGTTTCAAATGAGAGAGCCTGACCACGTTCGCAATGGGTACTGGAATCAGAAATTAGGTAGAAACGCAGCTACTATTTGGGATGATCCTAAGAATTCATAGAATCATAGAATAGTTAGGGTTGGAAGGGACCTTAAGATCATCTGATTTCAACCCCCCTGACATGGGCAGGAGCACCTCCGACTAAACCATGCCACCCAAGACTATGTCCAACCTGGCCTTGAACACCGCCAGCGATGAAGTATTCACAACTTCCCTGGGCAACCCGTTCCAGTGCCTCACCACCCTTACAGGGAAGATTTTCTTCCTCCTGTCCTAGCTAGGATATGATATCTATCTCATATCTTATCTAGGGAGTAGAAGTGACATATGCTGAGGGCAGGTGATTATAATAGCTCAGTCTGATTAAGTATGTGAACAGTAATACTCACTTCCCACCTATGGTAATAACATTTCTCTCAGACAACTATTATACAAACGAAAACAGTGCTTTAAACACATATTGCTTGCAAAAAAAGACATTTATGGCAATTTAGAGAGATATTTCCTTCACCAAAATGCAGTACTTCAGTGAAAGGATAATAAAATTCATTCTTTAATACAAAAGAAGTTAGAGCCTCGCCTCTTGCACAAAAAAACAGCAGCTTCAGAAGTTTCCTTGGCTACGCATGACAGTATGCCACTTGGATATAGTACAAGTATATGGAATATATGAGTTTTCTTGCCCCTGGTATTGGAAAAAAAAAAAAAACAAACCAAACCAAAACATTATCAAATAGAGAAAATTAAAGCTGAAACTATATGGTCATGGCATCTCAAGCCTGGTCAAGCACACACAAAAAAACCCTTCAGAAATTGCATTGAATAATTTTGTACAAAATAAGTTTTATTTGGCTCCTTTCATACACTTTTTCAAAAAGAAATGCACACTCATACAGTTCGCCTTTCCCAGTGCATGCCTGGATTTGCTCACATAGAGCCATTAATATCAAGGCAAAAGGTGCCCTTGATATCATTTCAGACACATTGTATTTTGACTGTAAAGCACTCAAACTTACTAATTTTCTAATTACAACCTGGAAAGAAATGTTTCTGGTGTTTCTCCTCCAATTCACACATATAAGTGTCCCACACAGTGAAAAGGAGACAGAACTGCAACAAAGAACTGTCAAGCCAACGGCTAACATTCATTTCAAGTGGAGCTAGAGATAGGTTCTCTATTTCATACTGAGTTGGGATATATAAGAAAAACCCAGGTAGGTAACTTGCTCATTTCAAAAGCTCTGAAACAGAATGTTAATACACTGCTCAAGAGCTACAAATCAGCCACTGGTAGTGAGAGTTTATTTGCAGAGAAAGCACTCTTTCTCTAGTTGTTCCTCATGGACAGGTCTCTTTCCTGTTGATGGTGCCTGTGGAATTTGGTTTTTGATGCTTCTTCTTAAATACTTCCTGAAGAGGAGTAAATTCAGCTCAAACTTTCATACATCACAAGAAGTACTAACCCATCAAGTAGCCCCTATAGAAAAAAAAGTTAGAAACCAAGTTAGCAAGCACAAGCAGCACTCCTCAAAAACTGAGAAAACAAAAACTTCAGATTGCTAAAAACTCTGAAGATCAAGGCTATTTGAAATAGTAAGTCCCGTCCAAAGTATAAACTAGTCAGCTTAACTAAATGCTTCTTCTTCAGCTGATTTTCTTCAATGATCACTGAAAACAGATCAGCCTGTTCTCAAACCAGCTTTGGTAATTGGAATTTTTGAAGCTCAGGTTACACCCTGTGAAAGGTTCTTTACTTGCACCCACTGCACAAACTACCAACTTTCAGCTATTCAGTATAACCCAACATTTTCTGACACTCAAGACAACTCTGGTCTCTCTTTCTCTTCCATTTTTCTGAAGCCCTGTTTCTTTAATGAGTAAGAAAGAGAAATGTTAAGAAGCATGTGTACTCGATGCAACAAGAAAATACACAGCATCAACAAAGCAAGACAATACAGAGCAGGTCCCTATACAGCAACCTGCCACTAGGGAACTCATCTCTTCTGTGTTCCAAAACAGAATTTCTAACTACACTACAAAGGTTAAAAAATTATATTTAAGAAATGGAAATTACTGTAATTGTTAAGCCATGGAGCTACTCCAAAAATTAACTAACAGTTAATCAGGTTTCAGCTATTCTTACACGAAACAGATGGACTGAGAAATAAATGGTGGGAAGGGCAAACTGAAAATCCTGCATTTGGATTTTGCGATGCCTGAAAGCTCCAGATTTTCCCTTTTTGATAAGTGAATACAGATGTACTAAAATGACACATATATTGTATACTTCATTGTTACATTCAGTCTTCCAGCAACAAAAGAAAAATGAAACATCACCTTTACTATAGGACTGCTTTGGATGACTCTGAATACTTGTTACTGCTGCCATCAGTTTTCTAATCATGATCTGTCATGTACACTATCACTATATGGAACTCATTTGCCTTCCTTCAAGTTCTTCAACACTTGTTCTTTCCTCAAAGCCCTACCTTGTCATTACTTTTACCAGACCAATACATACACGGACTACCTTAAAATTCATTGTAAGTCAGACTCACTAATCGTACCTTCTGACATACAAGTAACTGTCACCTTTCTTAACCCACAGCACAATCATATAGTAGCCAGCTCCAAAAAGCATTCAAGGTAGATTATTCCAAAAAAGCATTAAAAAAAGCAACTTAAAACCAACCTGCAGATCTTTAGCATTCTGCATTTTATTTACTGTTACTCTTAAATTTAACACAGGCACACAAAGAGGAAAAGCTGAAAGATTATTAAATCACTTACGGTAACTTCATCCTCATGAAAACTCTCGCCATGAAGAAGCTCAAGAGCACGCTGACAAATCCAATAAAGAGCAAAAGAAACCTATTCAGCTTGGGGATATTTGGTGCATTGGATCGATCCAGAATGATGAATCCTATGCCACCCATTGTGAAGAGGAAGCTGGATGCAAGCCCTTCCATAATATATTGTCCATTTACCCTAACAAAACAAACAAAAAAAAAGCGGGCGGGGGGGAGAAGGAAGAGTCGTCAGAAAACAGAAAAAAAAAAAATCAGTTCCAAACCCCATCTACTCAGCCTATTTTAGCTGCACAAATACACAGGGTGATTAACCTTGATGGCCGACTTTCTAACAAAAAGTAGGTATGGAAACTGACCTTATACAATTACATAAAGGCTTTGACATGCAATTTACCTCCAGGATTGACAGTCTGCAAGGTGACCAGTCAAGCATGCTAGTGGTTTCGTACATAATAGTGTATGCTAATGACTACTACACAAGCTCATCAGTTTTCAGAAATACCTAGTATAAAGTCGAACCTGGTTTCATGGTCACAAGGCATGAAACCACAAACCCTGGGCCACTGAGCTTTCCAAGTCTTATTTCCATCCCAGTGTTCAGGCAGCACAGCCTGAATCTTCATCTCAGTAAAAATCCCACTCAAAGCACTATATTAGCATATGAAGCACCTCTACTGGCTCCAGCACACAGCAAAAGCAGTTCCTGTCTGCAGTAATTTTTGCTACCTGCTCACTAAGTGTACACATATCGACTGTGGAGAACTAACCTGAAAGTGCCCCAGCTCTCTGTCAATCCACAAGACTAGATTTCCTTCATCTAAAGCTCAGATGGAGAGAGGGGAAGCAGAGATAAGAGAACAAAAGTTGCACCTGGATCAAGAGTCTGGCTTTTCAGTCACTGAACCCTTTTCCTATCCTTGTAATTAGCAACACTAACAACCTAATTAAATTGGCTTGGATGAAGCTACTGTGGATGCTAAAAAGTTATTATTGTATGTCATTATCATCTCATATCCTGAAAACAATCACACTTCCATGTTGTTTCCACTGACTTGTACTGAAGTGCTACCAACTCACTGCAGGGGCCCAATTCATCCACACTGCAACAAATCAAGCCAGTCCGAGACATATACTACATCTTGTCCAAGTCAGAATCTATGCACAAGGAGTATCACAGACCTCACAGACTCAAAGAACATTTTTTTGTATTTAACAAAAAAGCATTATTTGTTCCAACACATGTTCAAAACACTGTTACAAATGTAGATTTATACCTTTACAGACCAATTGGTTACTATATTTACAGTAATAGAAATAAAAGGCTCAAAGACAACACTTGTTAGGCATTTATAACTATGTTATCCACCCTTAGACACAAAAGTTTCAATTACACTAGATTTTAAAAGGCCAGAACCTGAAATCTCACAAACATTATGTAAGCTGTTGTGAAACATGGTCAAACACATCCCCATCCACTATGAAAGTCAACTTCAAAAGCAAGGGTTTGGAAGAAAAATAAGTACTGACAGAAGTACAGACTTTTCATTTGTGAAAGTTTCAGAAAGACTGAGATCTTCTATTTCCACTGATTTTAATAGGGTTTTTTTTGTAATATTTGCAAACAAAAGACTGATATAAAACAGATCCTGCCTTACACAGAAAAAAAAAAAAAAACAAACAAAAAAAAAACACCCTGTAGACACAGAACTCTGCAAAACAGGTTTATGCCCTTGTCCTTAGGCCTTTACAGCACCTCTCCTGCTGAGGCAGAGCCCTGCGCCTATCCTCTTACCTGTAGGCCAAGAAGGCCACCGGCCTCTGGTGCCCGTGTTCATCTGTCATCGACCCCACGCTGGGAGGTTCCACAATAACATCATAGATAATCCCTATGGGGAGAAAAGTAAGCAAGACTTTTGACTCGAGAACAGAGAGCACTACCCCAGCACGGTAGGGATGCCCGGGCTTGGACCAGGTTCCTCTTTTACGATCAATCTGGAGCCGGGCAAGGGGGAACTCTGCTGCCCGGGGCAGGAGCCAGCAGTCTGCTCCGCACCGCACCTCCCACCCCACCGGCCCCGACCTCACCTCCGGTGATGAGGAAGTAGGACACCACCACCAGAGCGTAAACGGTCATAGCCGAGGGCATGTGCACCCAGCTCGGCCGCTTCAGCTTGATGTTGGGGCACTCGAGCACGGCGAAGGGCAGGCGGAACAACGTCTCCATGGCGGCGGAGCGGCTCCGCGGACAGCCGCGACTCCACTACCCCTACCCGGCTCGTCCCGCCGCGGCTGCCCTCCACCAGTGGACACGAAGGCGGAAACGGAAATCGGCTGCCGTGTCCTGACAGGGGCAAATTAGAAACTTTTTAAAAAGCCAGTCTAAACTAAAACCAGAAAGCTATCCCAGGAATGGAATGTCAGACACAAAACACAGGTTTTTTTTCGCTGCTCAAAAGCACCTGAAAGAGCCGACCGCTGATGGGAGGATCTATCACATCTTACTCACCTGCCAGGACGCAGCAGCCCTGACGTGTCGGTGCTGGGTAACAGCGCGGCGCTTGGGGCGGGGCCAGAGCCAGCCACGTGTCCGCCGCGGCACGGTCTGTCGTGCCGAGCAGTTGGAGTGTGCGCGACTGAGGGCACAGGAGCTCGCCGCCAGCCCCGCTATGAAGCACTCGTATGGGCAGGTGCAATAGCAGCACTGCAGCTGCCGCCAAGGGCCGGGAGCGCTCTTTGGGCTGAAGCATTCCCGAGCGTCCCGGCAAGGGGGAGTAAAAGCCAGGTCCTGCTCGTGAGCTTGCACAGGCTGAGGACTCACAGGTCCGGAGAGAGGGATGGGGAGGAGAATCAAAAGAATATAACTCCCACGGGCTGAGATAAGAACAGTCCAGTAACCAAGGTATAACACAGACCACTGCTGATACCACGAAAATAATAATGAAAGGGAAACAACATGGGAAGAGAGTAACAACAGCTCACCACCCACCAATACCCAGCCTGACCTGAGCAGTGATCTAGCCCTTCTGGGTAACTGCCCCCAGTTTATAGAGTGTGCATGATTTGCTGTGGTATGGAATACCTCTGGTCAGTTTGGGTCAAGTGTCCTGTCTCTGCTTCCTCCCAGCTTCCCTTCCTCCCTGCCAGAACATGAGACTCAGAGAGTCCTTGGTCAAAGTAAACATTACTGAGCAGCAACTAAAAACACCAGTGTTCTCACCATTGTTCTCAGGTTGAAAGTCAAAAACACAGCGCTTGAACCAGCTACTAAGGAGAAAAATGACTGCTACTGCTGAACCCAGGACACTCATCCTGTCCTGACTGGGGCAGAGCCCAGCAGCCACACGCTGGGACTATGTGGGGGACGGGGGAATAAAGTGCATTAGCCCAGCAGCTGCTGAGAGCAAGTGGGGTACCTGCCTGTACCCTGACAGTCTTACTCTCCTTTAAGGGTACTTACAGGAGTGTTCTGGGTTGCTGGCTGGGCTTAAACCATGACAGTTCTAATGGATCACTTCCAGTCTGAGCCCCCCTCTTAGGAAGAACCTCCCCTCCAGCATTGCTATCCTGAGAACAGATGTTTATGACACTTCTCCCAGTTATTCAAAAAGTATTCTCTCCACTGCTCCTCTTTTCCAAAAGCCCCAAGGAAAACTTTGATCTCCCAGATTTTCATGTAAAAGAGGAGCACTTTTGAGGCAGATTAGTTACGCCTGCCTTACTTGGTACTTCTGCTTTAAAAACATTTTTTCCAGCACACCAAAGTACTGGCTTTTGTACTGGCAGAGTAAGGCAGCAATATAATAAAGACACTGAAAAAAATCAGGGTATTAATGTTAGTCGTAAAACCCCTTTTAATCAGCTACAGCCTGTGGAACAAGTTTTGGCATAACCCAAGCTGAGGAGAAAACCAAGAAACATTTCATACTTAAAGCTACATGAGTTAGGGGTAACTTTTATCCATTTTGGCAATATTGACAGAATTATTTTAATGCCTTGGGACTGTCAATCCATTCTTGGAGAGGTACAGCTCTTTTCACCATGCACAGCATTAAGCCAGTTACCCTGGACATCATCCCCTTCCTGCCATTGAACCCAGAGGACACCAACACCGGGGCTTTGAGTTTGCAGGCAGGTAACCCGAGTACCAGCCTGCTGCCACCAAATGGCAGACCTTCTCCTGTGATCCGTTTCCTAGCTGACTGTAAAGACTGACAAGTTTCAGGGCTAGGCATAGTGCAGAGACAGCACAGTCCAGGGGAGTAATGTGCATGCATCCCTTGGAACCACAGCCTGAGCAGATCCACAAGTAATTCTCAAAACCACTCCAAATAGCATCCTCACTGCTCCCAGTAAGTCTGTGTGTTCAGTAATTATCTCTCCTCCTTCCTTGTTCCAGTGGTGGAGCTGAAACTTCACTACTTTAAAAAAAAAAAAAAACGGTACTAGTAAAAATAGATGCTCACTTCTTAACAGATACTAAGACTAGTTCCAAAATTCAGAGCTAGGGTGAGGAATAATACTGCTCCTGCACTTAGTGCAAGAATAATCCACTGTGTTAAAGCACTCCTGGATAGCATTAAAGGCACATCTACAGTTCTTCCTACAGAATAGAATGAAGCCAATGACAGTCTGTCCTAGTTGCGCTCTGGAGCTCTTCTTGAATCATACATCCAAATGCTGAGCCAGGAAGCACCTAACAAAGAGAATAAATACAACAGGCACAGCTTTCTTTCAGGAGATCCAGATGCAGCAGTGTACAGTTGCCTAGAGGATACAGAACCGGCTTTGAGAAGTCAAGCAAGCTATTCCTCCTGTCCTCAGACTCGAGTAACTAACTAGTGCATGCTTCCAAAAAAAAGGTAACATCTTACACCTACACTAGGCTCTCTCAGTCTTTAGTTTTAAGTCTTCTTTTGTTTGCTTTTCTTTCTCAGATTACTCTCTTCTGAATGAAGTTCTCTGATGACTTCATACAACTGCATTGCTCAAGGTTACTCCAGTCTCTCTACAGGATTGTGAGACAGAGCTGACAGCTCTTATTAACCAGAACTCATTCCACCTGCTTGATCTCCCAGTCTGGATGCAGCACAGAATCCTGACTTACAGCATCTGTTGCACCAAACCCTAGGCTCTGCATCATACAAGTTGTGAAAGGCAGCTCCTACCAGCTTTGTCTGGCACATGGAATGACTGGACACAAGAAAAGTGGAGCTTTCATTTATTGGGCTGAAACTGCAAATAGATTCACTTTGACTTCTGGCTCTGTGCCTGTGCCTTCAACACTTTCACAACGATCTTCTGCTCCTCAATAAGAAAAGCTCTTTTGATTCTAGAAAGGAGAAAAAAAACAACAAAGACTTAAGTCATGTATCTACTTAAGTGAAAACACAAAAAAAACCCAAAGTTGTATCTAATTTTGCTGTCTCCAACATTAATTATACATGTTAGTTCCAAAAGTACGTGGAAAGCAAAACCATCAATGTGCTTTGTCAGCATCAAGAGACAGGGACAGTGAACGAACGCATGAACATAGCGATCTGGGGAAGAACACCTAGTGTACCTGCAAACTTACGGTGAGTGGCTTGTAGGCAACCAAGGTAATACCTGATGGCTGAACACTGGAAAAACTCCCACCTCCACTAACTTCAAAGGCAAAATCAAAACTCCTCACTCACAAATGTAGACGTTCTTAAAGTCAGAACTGGTGTGACCAGCTGCAATCAGCTCTCTTCCTCAGAGCTACAAAAAACTTTATGCAAGTCCAGTTACCAAAACAAGAACAGTTCCTCTCTCAGGATTAAAGCTCCCATGCACATAAACAGGGAAAACTCTGGCAGGGCAAGCCATGCCTGAAGACAGTTATCTCTGGAAGACATGTAAGGCCACCATGCAGACGGACATGATAGCACTTACACATCAAGAGCCCACTCGACAGCTTTGGGTTATAAGCACAAACACCATTTCAGTGCCATTCCATGTGCATTTGGTATATATGGCTATTTTTGCAGTACGCAAAACCTACCAAAGATGCCTAAACAGATGCAGAATAATCTGCAGTTTAGGCAGAATAAGAATAAAGCATACTCATATACTAAAAAGGACATACTAAGCTCATAAAGTGTTTGGGAAAACATGCAGAAAAAAGACTCTCTTCTAACACATAGAAGTTACGCTATAGATCTGCAGCTGTAACAAGTCTCCAGTGGCATCTACCATGATTTAACTTAGAATTCACACAAGAAAAAAAGAGTGCTGGCAAGATTTGTGCTACAGATGAAAGAACTGATTAGACTGCTGACTCCAGAGATCTCCTTTACCATTTTCAGAAATGTCATTCTTTGTAATATATGTTTTTTCCTCAAACTTGACATGTTAAGTACAGGATGTACAGTTGTTACAGAATAAAACTGAATTCGGTAACATCCAGCAAAATCCATCTTAAAGCTTAACCACACTAAGATGCTTATATGCAACCAATCAATAGCTCTGAATCCCACACTGCATAAATAAACCAGAAGCCTAACTGATCTTACACTAGTATCTTTGCAGAATACAGAAGAACAGGCCAACAGAAGAGAAAAATCTTCAGTACATGGGCTCAGTATAAAACTTAAAACCCCAGGATAAGTATACTGCTTAGCACGAAAGCAACAGTGCAGTAAGAAATAGTGAATAACAAACTTGCGACAGAGAAGCTCCACATGCAGGTATTAGCTCAAATCAGAGGGACAAATCGCATGCATCACTACTAACATGCCCCACGCTTGACCCTCACATTTTACTACACCAAAGCCAGACAAGTGTTTTCAAAGTTTTGGTCTTAAGAAAACACATAAGATGTAAAATGCCATGCGAAGTACAAGAATAAAGCTGGCTTTCTGTAAGCTTACCTGTCACGAACACACTTAGCACACATGGAACCACCATAGGCCCTGCTAACGTGCTTCTTCGTTTTTGATAGCCTCATAAGAACTTTAGGACGCACAGCACGAACCTACAGAAATCAAAAATGAGAAGTGTATCGTAAGAGAGTACTTTTGGGTAACAGCCATATCAAGAAAAATCACTCTAGTAAATTAAAATAGCAGCAGCACCTGAAGTTGACTATTCAAGATGCCAAAAAGCGACTGAAATTGAAGCTTGTAATATGTACCATCTCCAGTATTCCTACACTAATCTTTTCATTCTACCACAGCATTTCATCAATAGACTCATTAAATTATTAAGCAAAAAAAAGACTGTTTTCCCAAGGGTAGGAACTGCTCAAAGACTGACATCACTCAAGCATTCCCACCACTTTTAAGAGCAACAGCATTACACCAACAGTTTGGAGAAAGACATAATTTTAAAAACAGTAATTCCTTTATCCTAAACCTGAAAGCCCACTTAACAAGCCCAACCTAAAGACTTCTAAATCTACTATAGAATCACCTCAAAGAAAATTTCACCCAGCTACATCTTATAAAAACAAGAGAGCACAGATATAACAGCAATGAGAACTACAAGCAAAAGTGCTTTCTGTGAAAGAGCTTTAAAAAGGCACTTACTCTTTTAGCTTTCAAAGCTTATTTTACCGGTTAAGTTTTATAACCTTTGGATAAAAATATTTTAAGAAAGTTTTTCCAACAACAATTTATCAACAGACATACTATATTACATACAAAAGCTCTTTGTACAGAAAAAAAAAAAAAAACCAAAAAAAAAAAAACCACACAACATTAAAAGTAACATGCCAGCATGATTACTATGACTTACACCACGAAGTCTTCCTGGGCAGATACCACATGCTGACTTGGGAGCTTTCCCCACTTTCTTGGTGTAAAGGTAAACAATCCTGTTCCCGGGTGTTCGGGACCTAAGTATGGCAGAAAAATACTCAGTTAACATCACAGCCAAAACTTAAATTCAGCTTTCTCAAAATGTAGGTTAGGTTTTCATCAAAACTACGCTTTACTTACAGTCTGGTCTTGTTGGAAGCTGTGTTGTAGGACAACCTACGGCGGTAAGTCAGGCGCTGAACCATTTTTTACACCTGTATTCGTCAAAAATAAAGCTCAACATCCATATGGAAGTTCATATATCACAACATCACCTGCACTGAAGCACTGAGCAAGCTACAAACTAGCAGTTGCTGATTCTGCACTAAAAGAATTAAGGCATTTCCTCATCAATGACAGCTAACAAAACTACATTAAGAAACAACAAAACATGATGGCAGATAGAACATGATTTGCAACGAAGATTCATGTGAACTAATCTTAACGCAGTTCAACATCCTAATCTTGTCTGCATGTCACACCCCTAGAAAACTGCTTAAAGCTTTAGCAGCTGTGTACTATCTAATCAACTCCACTTAGTTTTGCTCCACTGGCAAGACTAAAAGCCGAGCAGAAGCAAACACTACCTCTTCCTACCCTATCCGACATCAAGCTGTAGTAACCACGCTCCAGACCCAGATCGGAACCTTCCCTGGGCAGAGCACAACGCGACGAGGGCAGCAAAACCTGCAGGAGCCCGCTCCTACAGCGGCGCAAGGGAACAAGGCCCCGGCAGCTCTAACAGCCCCGCAGCTCAAACCCCGCTACCGAGTCTGGCACTTTTTGGGCGCCGGGCTGGTGGGAGACGAGGCTCAGCGCTGCAGCCGCAGGCACCGGCTCGCTGCGGCCCGGGAGACGTAAGCTCCTCTCAGGAGCCCCTCAGCAGAAGCCCGGCCTCCCCGCCGTACAGCAATGGCCCCGCCGCCAGCCCAAACGAGGGCTGCAGTGCCGCCAGCCCCTCGCCGCAACCCCCTGGGCCTCTGACCACCCCTCACCGCCAGCTGAGTCACAGATGGGGGTGGATAAGCGCCCAGACAGCTGGAGTACACCCCGCCATACCTGGTGCCGCCGGACCGGAAGAGGAAGCGGAAGCACACGGGTCAACATTGAAATAGTGGCGCCCTGAAACCCGGAACTAATAGTGACGCATGCGCGCTGCAGCCCACGGTTGTGTGAGCGCCACCATATTGTACGGAAGCGGAGGAGCGAGGCTAGCGTCATGTTGTACGGCTGGGGCGGGCGGGGCGCCGCTCAGCGGCAGGAGCAAGGACCAGAGCCGGCGGCGCGGCCGGCGGGGTTGGTGAGGTAGTGTAAGGGGATGTGGTAAAGCACCGCAGAATCCTCTCTGCCGCCAATCACAGAATGGTTTAGGAGGGGGCCTTAAAGATCACGCAGTTCCAATCCCCGTAGAAGGGCAGGGGCGCCTTCCACTAGACCAAGTTGCTCAAAGCTGGCCTTGAATTCTGCCAAAGATGGGACAGCCACAGCTCCTCTGGGCAGCTCGTGCCAGGGCCTCACCGCTTGCACAGGGAAGAATTTCTTCCTAGGGTCTAATCAAAATCTCCCCTCTGACAATTTAAAGCCATTCCCCTTACCCTAGCAGTACATGCCCTTGTAAAAAGAGTCTTACCAGATTTCTTGTAGTCCACTTTTAGGCAGTGGAAACTGTTCTAAGTTCTCCCCAGAAAACTTAGAACTTCTCCAGGTTGAACAAGCCGAACTCTCTCAGCCTGTCTTCATAGGAGAGGTGCTCCAGCTCTCTGGTGATCTTCATGGCCCTCTAGATTCTTGTCAAGTAGGACCACATCCTTCTTATGCTTGATTTCTCTACTTTCATGAGGGATCCTGTGCACATGCTCTCTTTCTTCCTCCCTCTCTTGTTTTTTGGTTTGGTTTGGTTTTGGGAATTTTTTTATATGCTTCCCTGAAAAACTTTTTCTAAAACATTATCTTCTTTCCTCAGAAAGAACATTTTGTTCTTTGTTATGATAGTTACGTACTTGAAGGCCCATAAGCCATTTCTCAGACTGCTGCTCTCAGTTCTAAATTACAAGTCACTCATATATATGTTTGCATGCCGAACTGGCAGGTAGCACACATGGCCAGGCACTCAAGCAGGAATATTCAGCTATATAAATGTTTCTCTGCTGGTCAGGTCCACCTGACTCAAAATCCTATTTCCAAGCCATAGGTACCTAGGAAAAGCATAGGAGAAACAAGACATGGCTAGTTGATCTTTCCCTCACTACATTAAGCAGTCAGCATCTTGCAAGCTTGCTGAGCTGGGTCATGTTCTCTGGCAATTGTATTTAATGGCCTCTGGTAGATCCCTGAGAAAAGAACAGTGAGAGCTAAGGGAATGTAAGGTAGCAGCAGCCAGAAGCAGTGTTCCAGTGGTGCCAGATCTGCCAAGTCTGGAGATATTAAAACATAAACACAAAGAGCTTCTCCTGTCGACCCCTTGCAATTTCATTAAGCACTTCTTCCATAGGAAGGAAAGGAGGAACACATGCTGGAAGGAGCTCCACCAAATTACATGTCTCCTCCCAGACATTTTTTTCAGCTTCCATCCATTTATGCAGGTCCCTGACAAACTGAGAAGCACATCAACAAACAGAGCTGGCCTCTGTGTTCTGAAATGGATGGCTGGATAGTGATAGGAAGTCCCCCACCATCCATCTGTGGCCTCCCTAATGGATCCTGCCACATGGCACTGAAACATCAAAGACTGAGAGATTTTAAAGCAGAAATTTGCATTCCTTCTGCTCCCCAGTTCCTGTTGCTGGTGGTGGTCCCACTCTGCCACACAAAGCCCATTTCCTCCCTCTCACAGTATGGGTGAACACGTTGTGGCTGCTGCTGCAACTGGTGCTGACTTGCACGGGTGAAATCTTTATACAGTACTAATTGGAAATCACCATATGTGAGAGGTCCGGGACCAGGCCCACTGAAATGCTCCTTTGCTTCCCTGGCCTAAGCAATGTTCTACAAAGATAATCAGGGACCTGCATCTTAATTATGCAGTATGTTGCTGCCATCATTAGCAGCTTCAGCTTTGCTTTTGGAGAGTAGTGGGCACTCAGAGCTTTGATGTGTGCTCCTGGCCTTATTTACCGGTTTGAAAGTTCATTGTACTACATCCTCTCTGTTTTCAATCTATAATTATTATTTTGGTTAATTATTGACTCTTTTTAAGTGCAAATTATGGATGCCAGAATTTTTCTAATTCATGAAAGAAGAGAAAATATATATGAAGTAGATTTTAGGGTACATTTAAAATAAGAGTGTATTTCAGATGACAATTAGAGTGTTTAATATGAACTTTCTAGGCCCAGGACCCTCAGGGGAATGAGAAAGCCAATTAAATCAGATTAAGTAATCATGCCTAAATATAAAAATGTAACAGATTCCAATTGTTAAAGAACAACACTATTAAATTATGATGGAATAGCTTTGCTTAGATATTGTCAGTGCAACAGGTAACTATTTTATTATTGAACAACAGTATTGGTACCTTTTGAACCTTTCTAATTCTCTCATGTTCTGTGCTACTCCTGCCTCTTCACAGGACCAAATTTTCTGTTTCGGGAGCAGTTATTTTCCATGCCCAACATGTTTCATTAACTCTTTCTACACTTTCTCCTTTCCTTGAAAATAATAAAGAGGATGGATCAGCAAATGCACAACCAATAGACTTGGAAAACTGACAGTGGCATCCTATAAAACCCGTATTTTCTCTTCTAGGATTTTAGTGGAATCATAGGGCCTAAGGATGTGGGCTTTTTACCTTGAGAAAAGTAAAGGTTGGTTTTCAGGGTGTATTTGCTTATTGGCAGTGTAAAACTGAAAGCCTCTTTTCCACCAGAGATCATTAGGAAGATAATAATCTCTGATGGTAGATTAGTAATGTGGTGCATTTTGCACCTGCCAACAAGTTGTGACTGCATTCTGTTCGCTGCACCAAAAGAACACTTGGTTCACCATTTAAGACCAGTTCTTGGTATGTTAACTATCCTTGCTTTCTTTTCCGCATGATTCTCTGCTTACCTCTCTTTTTGCTGAAAATCCCTTATCTATGTGTACAACCATTCACTTGGTCTCATGGTAGGTTCCAGCAGAGTCAGAGAGAGAGTGCTCAAATGTGTAAAGCTCCATGAGCTTGGCAGGACTCCCAGAAAGCATTTCCCTTTCCTTTTCTCACCCTCCTGTTCCACATCCAGGGATCTCACAGGCCCCCGCCATAAGCTTCAATTGAAAAATGAGAGGTTGTTTTCACTCATATTCACCTGCTGCTGAACCAGCCTAGACTGGCAAACTCTAAGAGGCGTGGGAAGGAAAGTAAGCCTGTGTGCAATGGGTACTGCAGAGAAGAAAAGGTGATAGCTGGGGGATATGCTGCTCCTGTTAAGCCACAGCCACAATATTATTTCTATGAATGGTGGATGGATATGTGCTTTAGAAATGTCTCATTGAAATCAGAATCCAACCTCAAGTGCTGCATGGGTATGACCAGCAGGATTAGGTCTGTAAATGAGGGAAGGAAGTGAGAAACCTTAGAAAAGTACTAGTAACAACTGGAAAGAACAGAAAGAAGAGGTCCTACAGTCCATTTTCTCTCCAGAGTTATTTTTTTTCTTAAAAGTCCCATTGCCTTTCCTTCTTAACTACGTGGCATGTGGCACTCATTTATATCAACATAACCCTTCCACAACATGGGTGTGTGCAAATTACATTATGAGAAACTGTAGTTCATTTCCATTTCAGTAGAATGTGTTAAACAAACAAAATTATTTTGTAGCAAAGGGAAAAACAATTTAGTGGAATGCACTCCTAGTATAGGAAGTACATAACATCATATTTGGGTCGAAACTTTTTCTGTCAGAAATGTCATAACCCCATAAGAAAGAGAATTAAAATCCCGTTATTTTAATTTACATCTAGCCATGAGATAAGTAAAGTTATCATTGAAATTCTAATTAAATAGGATGATTGACTAAGGTAGGACATCAAAGAAGAGAAGTGAATATGATAAGTCAAAGTCTTATTAATTAGTCCGCGTGGAAGAAATTCCAGGGACATCAAGCTGAGGCTGCTGCAAGGAGAAAAAAAGCAGACAAGAAAATGTGTGTTTCTTTGAAGTTAGGAACTGAGATAGTGATGGAGGTAATTGTGTCTGACTGGATCCAGTAATGAAGAGCCGTAAATCAGACCTAGGAATTGGAGGAAAGATTCTAGTAACGAATGTGGCTGCCCCCCTGCTGCGAAGAAACAGAATGCAGAGCTGACTAATTGACCCAGTCTATCTCCCAGTAGCTCTCTGTTATTATTTATTAATTTTTAATTTCTGAATTATTTACGTTCTGGGAAATTATTTTTGACAGCCTGTTAGGCGTGCCAAAGTTAATGGAGGATGAAAGGACCGGTACTAGAATTAGCAGGGATGTAGTCACAGGCTACTGAATTTAATGATTTTGGAAGGGAAAATTGATTTCACACAGCTTGTCACTTTATACTACTTTAGGGATACACCAGCTATTTGATTAATTGAGGAATAACCAACTCAAAGTATATTTGAAGTGTAAATGAATCACAGTGCTCAGCTGTTTATTTTTCCCCTTTTCTGATGAGAACACTGAGTTTGCTTAAAGTTGCTGATTAAAACCAATACAGGTAGGCCCCATACTCACACCTGCTTACTTGCTCCTGCCTTGGAGAAAAAAATACTAAATTTCACCATCTGGAGGAGACATGCAATCCTCCATCTCACTTGGGATGGAGTTCGCCCTTTCTACACAACGCCTAATTAAACAGGCTTTGTGCATACTCCCCCTCCCTCTGCTGAATGTGTTTTTAGACAGAGAAGGATACTGAGCCAGCGGGCAACTCATGCAGCTAAATTTGAATTCTGCACAGTGGTGGCTCCTGTCTGCTTTTCCTCCACTCCCTGAGATGAAGCAGGGATCTCTGGCCTACGACATCTCCCAAGTGAGTTATCCTGGTACAGTGGTGTTATGTTGGTCTACACATCTACAGATACAGAGCAATGAGAAAATAAACGGGCTCTGCAAAGTTCTTCCAGGCTGTGAAAGCTGTGCTTCATCCTCAGTGTCAAATGCAAGCTGAATCCTGTCTGCTGCTCACATCTAAGCCTTCGAGCCATCTAGGCATCAAGGGCATGGAGGCAATATTTTCCCAGCAATGAGTATAATGCTGTATGCAGCTCACATCTTCAGAATGACTCACACTGGAAATGTCTCCAGAGCTGCTCAGGATCATCACTTGCTCCTTCCTCCAACAGCAGCCGCCTGAGGCAAAGAGTATGGCTGCATTTCATCTGCCATACAGGGAGGATGTGCCTGCCAGCATCCTGTGCCCAGGATCAAAGGGGCAAAGCACCCTTGCTGACATGGCTTCCTATGGCGGAATTGGGTCAATCATTTAATTAAGGGCAGTGTAATCAGCCAAGTGGCCACTGGTGGTAGTTACTGTGATTTTGGATTCGGGTGGCACAGTGTGACCTCCAAAATCATACATCAGGTACTTTAAAAAAAAAAAAAAGTGTTAATGATTTAAAGACACGTTAAGAGGTATAGGGAGGTTTTGGTGCTTAGGTTCTCTAAGGGGTTTAAAATTCACTTAAACATTTCATTCAGGTTATTTTCCTGAGCACTTCAGGAGTGCTAGGAACATTTCTTTGTGATGTTTTACTGAGAGGAACATGCAGAGTTAGCCTGTTCTTTTCTGTTACTTTTTGGCTTACACCAGAGGCAATTAGCTATGCAAGAAAGATCAGCTACAACCAGGTGTTAAAAGAGATGTGTGACCTTTGGCCTCTGCTCCAGGGATTGCTCCTTTATTACATTTTTTAACCATGTGTAGGCTGGATGGCTCCTAGAACAAAAAAGTGTGGTTCTGTGATTGTTACTAAAATTTTCTAAAGAAGAAATACTGCATGATGTTGGAAAAACAATACAAATTGTGATTTACAAGATCACACTTTTTGTTTGTAATAAAATTGTATTACTGAAACTATGCTCACGGCCATGCAAGTCTGAAGAGTTCAATTCACTGGCGGCAGAATTGAGTGCCCCAAATTTCATAGAAAATGTCCTATATATTTAGATGATGGCTTAAGAAACAGTGAGTCGTATCTTCAGATGTTACAGAACAATTAGGCAATTTATGCTACTTGAAGATCTGCCTTACAGTTTTAAAATGGTCAGTAGATAACCAAATACTTTCTGTAGTATGTGTGGAAATTAACCCTAAAATATTTACATTCAACAAATGCAAATAAGTAGTTGGATGAAGATGATTTAGCATGCTCTGCTGTTCTATCCTGGAATGAATCCATCACAGATCTGGCTTCTCCCTGTTTCAATATTAAAACAAAAGGGATATGCTTGCAGTGCAGCACCCTGGGAAATCAGCTCAAAAGTCCAATTAATAACAACTAATTCCCCATACTGCCTATTTATCCCTAAGAGTTGGCTAGATATAATAACTCATGCATTTTACATTTAAGCTTTTAATGCCCAGAGGATAACAAAAATCTATCCTGATCACTTTTTATTTTCATCATATGAAGACAGAAGAAATCATCTCTGTCCCCCTTCAGTTAAGTGTATCCATATCTTGGTACCAAGCCCATGAAAGGAGCTGTGCCCTGCCTTCTACCTACCCTACTTGTCCATAAATGCTTTCCTTCTTCAAGAAGACAGGAAGGTAGCAATCCTTTTGGGTACATTTTCTGTTTTAAGTACATCTTATGACAATGTAGAATAATTCACCTTCAAATTATGACTTGCTGCTCATGCACTGGACCAAGCTTACTACCCTTTAGACTTTCACACTGTACTATATGCAGCATACACTCCCCTCACACTGGTGATAGCTCACTACAAGAGGTATAGGAGTAGTGCCCTGCTGTGAGCATATTTTAAAAGTTATAACTGTAACATAGTATAAGTGTTGATTACAGTGCTATAACATGCTAAAGATTAGAAAAATACTTTCAACAAATAGAATGGTCTTCTGAAGCTCAATTCTGCTTACAGTGTAAGTCTGACTTGAACCAAACTCTCCAAAGAAAAAAGTTCAGCATGTTACTACACACTTCAAATGCAAAAGGGAGAGAAAGTGAGAGAGTGTGTGAATATGTGCGCATGAGGCTTTAGATATTCCTCACCAGGTAAAACCTAAACTGTACCTTAAAAATTTGGGACACATTAAAATATCTAGCTGTCTATCTGTCCAGATGCACTTTTATTGCTGGTTAACAGAAAAAATCAAGGCCATAAACACCTGTATTTATCAAGTTTTGCAACAAAGAAATAACGTGATATAACACGATTGCCATGGTGGAAGGGAATGTGGAAGAAAAAGTAAATGTTTTCAGATGAAAACAATGGAGCATATAAAAGAAATGAAGCCTATTACACTGCTAATAGCAACATCAAGCATGACACTGTGCTGGAAAAAATGCCTGGATCAATGTTAGGTAGCTGTGCCTGCAGAGCCACAGGTTATTGTACAGAAAGCTGCCAACAAAATATTTCTGCAGCACTGTACTTTGCTGTGCATTGCAAAAACCCCAGAAGGTGTTATTGTTTCACAAAGCTGTGATGAACTTGGCTTATGCTCAGGATAAGACTGCCTGCTCCCTTATGGGGGGTTTCTGAGTTGCGTATTTGCAGATTCAAGGCCAAATTTCAAGAGAGGCTCACAGCCAGCTTTCCAAGTGCTTAGCCGCCAAGCTGTGACGCAGGCTTCTCACAGGTCCAGGAATCAGGACAACTGAGCTGTTATGAACAGCCCAGACTAATTGGCTGATTCCTCTGTTAGCAGCTTTGACTGGGACAGAAGTTGAGACAACAGAATGCAGTATTTCTGACAAACTCAGATACGATTTTAGTACCTGTTTTCTGTACAGAGCTGGCAGGTGCAAGAAGGGGCCTCCTCCGAACTTCTGAAGAAAGGTGTTGGCTGCATCTCCTTCTTGAGCAGAATTTTAGATTGTTCTGCACCCTCCTCCCTGTGGGCAGCAAAAGGAGAAAAAGTCTGACACACTGGTCCTGAAACAGAGCACTATAGAAACAACATGAATCCTGAAACAGGGCTCTGTGGAGAGGAACACAACACCTACATTTGTGTAGCACCTCATGGTCTAACTTCCTGCTTGCTGGGAAGCAGAGGAGGTTGGCAGCACTAATGATTCTCTCCCTTCTAAAGCCTCTAGATTTTAAGTGCTTTGAGGAAATTGAAGGCAAGCATTAAATTTTGATTAAAGGGACACTGCCAATTTACATTAAGCTTAGAATTTAGGGACTTGTAACAGGCAGGTGTAGGTGGATTGGAACTTGCATTTTGGGAATAAATATTTCTTTGTCACAGGGCAAAGGCAAGCATCTTATCTTCAAGCTGAGAACAGAAGACATCAAAAATTAACTTGATTAGAAACAAAAATAACATGGCCCACTCTAGTTTTGCTGCTGAGGGAGAAAGAGTGCAGATGGGAGATACCACGTAGCTTCCTAAATGTGTAACAGCTCACCAGTTAAGTTTGGTGTGTGAGAAGTTCATTTGTTCATTTGTTGTTTATTGTGATAAAAAGCCACACTAAAGTCTTATTTTAAAGAACTGACTAGGGACTAAAGTGAAAGGAAAGGTTACTGCAGGTAAGCTGGTGCAGGGACTAAAATGCACCTAGTAAATTCCTTTGCAACTGCTTTTCTGTATAATGAATACATACAGAAGGTGAAGCTATCTTGTCTTTAATATATGGTCCACTGCAACTGATGAGGGAGTAGCTTATTAGTTTCAACAATCAGAGATAATTCCCGTGACTCATTTTGTCTCTGATAAAAGGCAAATCCAAACCAAATTTTTCAAGGCAAGAGCCTAAAAGGCAGCATCTCACTGTAGCTTCAACACACACAAGCCCTATACAAAGAATATTACCCAGAAGTTCTCATTGTAAGAGAAATGATGGGAATATCAGTCCAGATTCTCACCTGATAAAAACCAGCTCCCTGAAAAGAACCATGTTGATTTATAACAACCAAAGCTCTGGCTCAACATCCCAACAAGAATTAGCTGCAGCCACAGAAATCTACTGCAGTAAAGAAGTAGCTCAGTTTGGTCTTGGCTCAACCAAATGTTGGGTTGCTGCTGCAGGTTTATCTGTTGTCTTTGCAATATCTATTCAAAGAAGAATTTCAAGGGAACAGGCTAAAAGAAATCAAAGTGAAAAACAGCAATGGCTGTGATTTTGTTCTTCATGGAGTATGAAAGAGTGAAGCAGACCTCAGATAACCATCCCTATGGCTTCAGATATACTTTGGATGCAATGATAATGCCTGCTACCAGGGTCAATGCAGTAGGTGAGAAGTACTCCCCAAAGCTGTAGTGTTAAGTATATATGATATGTACAAGGATAGATGACATAAGGGCATGCTGCTGCGCTAGAGTTGGTATACTGAGTGCAGAAGAGTGCTGGAACACAAATTGAAAACTACTTGTTAAACAAGGTTAATTTGTTCTCCTTCCACAGTGTAAAATGGCTTCAAACACTTTTAAACTAGGTCATTTTACTGCTCAAGAAATACATAGTGCTAGGCAGCTGTCTTTAGCAACAAGTTTATTGGAGAGTTTGATTGCATCCCAAAAGCATGCTAGATATTTCTGACCATATCAAAGAAAGCTCAACTATATTATCAAGGCACACTAATGAGGTGGTTTGTTTAATTGAAATACTTTAAGTTTCCATGTAGTACAGCATGAAAAAATCATTATTTTCATTAGATGAGCTACTCGTTAGCTGAAAATCTAAGTTACAAAATATCACAGTGTGAGATAATAAATACATTGTAAAATGCATTAAATCCAGGTTATTAAAGGGAATTTCTACTTAAAATATATAGCCGTGTAATTTGAGCATAATTCCTAGTATTAGGAATCAGGTTTGGTCCTTTGAAAAACGTAGCCCAACCCAAAGGATCTTATTGTGCTCTCACTGGAATCACTGTCAAAACTCAGAGCTGTTATAGCCCGAATAAATGACTTGATTATTCTGTGCCATCATTTTGTAGTAATGGGTCTTGCATATTGCACTTAGAAGTTCAGAGACTCACCTAAAGGTCCCAATTTTAGCCTGGAATTCATCACTGCTCTACTTGATGCCGCTATTAACAATAAGTCAGGAAGCACTTTACAGCTTGTATTTTTAAAATCAAATGTTTACCTAAAAGTATAAAACTTGGAGAATATGTGAGCTTTGTGTAAGAGCAAATATCTTCATGAGGCATCTCCCATGTATTTAGTGAGAAGTAGTTTAAGAACTGTATTGAGTCCATGATTAATTTGGGTGAAAAGGGATATATGGCTGGAAACAACCTCTGGAACAGATCCAGTCCACCCTTTCTGCTTAAAGCAAAGTCAGCTGGAGCACTTTGCTCATGACTGTGTTGAGTGAGGTTTTGAGTATCTCCAGGGATGTCAACTCTACAACTTCACTGAGCAACTTGTTCAAGTGTTTGACCAACTTCATAGTAAATAAGTTTTATCTTATGTTTTGAATTTCCTTTATTTCAGTATTTCCAGTATTTCTGCCTCTGTGTTCTTTACACCACATTGCTCAGTATTTATACAGACTGATAGAATTCCCCGTGAGCCTTCTTAAGGCTAAACAAGCTCAGGGTCCTAATCTCTATACCAAGAGTTGTTTCTGACCACTAGCAATTAAACATGATCTGAGATGAGGAGAAAATTGTATTTTGGTTACTGATTCACAGATGAGCTCTGGTGCAACTATTGCTTTAGGTATGTGCTTTATGTAGTTTTACAATAGGGCCAAGTTTTATCCTTATTCACTGCGCACACACCTCCCCTCCTCTTTTCTATGTCTTGGATTAATGAGGGACATTTTTCCTCAATTCTCATATCAATGGTTCATTCCTAACTTATTGCTACGCATACCTCATCTCACTCACACTTTCTCTCTGCTGTCTTAATGAGGGATTAGTACACCAGCACTTTGAAGGCATACTTACAGCATTACTCTGTTGCTAATCTAGCCAGCACAGGTCACCATGGCTGTGCAGAAACAGCCCAAGGTTTTAGCACCCACATCTTAATTCCTGAGGAGCCCTGGGCGCACATTCAGGTTGCCTTCACATGTTGGCATCCAGTGATGTTGACATGTCTTCACAGTTATTGCTCTCTCTGCCAGCTAAAGCCAAGTGAACAACACTGAACAGTACCACCAAGAGCACATGGGCATGGGAGGAGGAGATACAGCAGGGCTGGTGAGAGATCCCTTTGGCCAGGAAGCCAGCTAGGGATTCAGGAAGAGTGAACAGATTACAGATGGTGCATTAATCTCACAACTGGCCAAATTTGGAGCCTAAGTAATACTTACATGTAGATGAGCCTATATTAAAGGCTGCCAATGTGACAGCAGAGAAGACCAATAACCAACACTGAGGCTTTCCCAGGAATGGCAGGCTGCCCCCACACAGCCACCTGCTGAGATCGCTGATGCCAGAAATGCAGTAATCCTGGTAAGGCAGGTGCCTGAGGGGGTCAGGTCCTCAGTCAAAAACAAAACAGAAATGCAATTAAACAAGCCCAGGCCACCTTTATACACCTTTCAAGAGCCCCTCTGCTGTCAGCTGCAGACTCTGAACTCCAGAGGCTTGAGCACCAGAGGAGCTGAACCCCATGCTCCTGCCTCTTTCCTCAGTTATGAAAACAGATATTTCTTCCTTTGCAGAGGCAAAATTGCACATCTCTGAGTTACCTCTTGCTCCTCTCATTTTGTGTGGGTTTTGTTAAACATTTTTATAAGCCTTTTCTTTTTTTCTTTTTTTTTTTTTGTTCCTACTGGGGCCAGGAGAGATGTGGCTTGTAGATTAGTTAGCTGTCTTTAATAGGGCTTTTCTTATCCCATTTAAGTAGAATAAAGAAGCTTCATTTGTTAGCTTAAAGAAAAAAAATCAAGACTTTAATTCTTGATCATTGCTCCCAAGAGTACCCAGTCGGAGTTCTCTCATCATCACTGATCAAGTCTGAACTTTTTTTGTTTGCTATTCAATTTCATTTGCTTTCATCATTTCAGAGCGCTAACAGGCTTTCAGCCCTGCCGAAACAGAGGATGAGACTTTAACTATATTGCAGTAAAGTCCCTGCAGCAATGGAAAACTGCTATATACCATTCAATCATGTGCTGTCCCTTCCGTAAAACCTGCATTTACACTGAATTAAAACTAATCAGATGACTATTGTAATAACAGTAATAAATATTCCATGTGCCTATCTCTCCTTTTCTATTATTTACCTGTTGTAGAGAGAGTATCAGTTAATTTCTTTAATTTCAGACCAGAGAGAAATTTTATCTCAGACCAGTATAAAACTCCTGATTACTAACCTGCTGTAGATCACCATCTGGATCTACTGTGAAAATGAAAACTGGGGAACGAAGCTTGCTTCTGCCACAGATAAACTTGCTCTGACGTTTTATAAATTTTATTTTTTTTTTCTTAAGAGATCCCAAGGACGAGTTTACAAAGGAGATTAACATAGAAAGTCTGCAAAGCAATTTTCCAGTTAGGATACATCCATCCAGACTCATTCTCTGGTTGCTTGTGCCTGTCATCTCCTAAGACACGAGATGCCAGAGTGGGATTTTTATGAGTAAAGTCTTTTCTGGATTTGCTCTGTGAGTGCTCCTTGAGAATGACTGTTACCCAAACAGCCCTTGCACAGGGAGAAAAGCCATTGTGATAAAGAGATCAAATAAAAGCCACTGCTGGACCATTCCCAGTAAGAGTAATGCAAAGCCTATCTCCCAGCTACAATTTTTGCTCTTCAGAGTACGGGGAAAAGAAAACAGTTTCCAGAACAGGGCTGAGTAAGGCAGTGAGACCCTGAAGAAGTCTATCTGCTCAGCTTCTGCTGCTTTCCAGCTTAGTTTCTGTGCTCAGGGTACTCGTCTGTACTTCCACTTTTCTCCTGTTTCATGGCGCACACCTGAAGGAAGTCATCAGCATCAGTTTTGGGAGCATTAAAGGTGTTCACCTGGCAGAAACAATACAAAATACCATGTTCCTTCAAACACAGCTGGCAGAGAAAAGGCTTTCTGCTGAAGACTCGAAGGCAGGAGGTAGCCCTTTGCCAATGAGAAAACCAGCCCACTGCTCCTTCTAGCGAGGAGCTGTACATGGCTCCACCTTGGTCCATCTGATACCACCAAAATGCCCCAGATTTTCAGTGCTTGAGGTCTGCAGGCAGCTTGTGATTTCTCCTTGGAGGGCTGGACTGTGGGAAGAGAGCTCTCTGCACCTTGCCAGTGCATGGGAACAGCTGCAATTTGAAACACAGAAATACTGTTTTACCCCAAGCAGTTTCCAATTAATGTGCAGATGGAAACCACATAGATGGTCTGTGGGAGAGAATACTTGCTTGGCAAAGAATGGGTTATTGCTTTTATGAAATGCCATAAAAGCTCTAGTAGTAGAATGCCTTGGCTTTTAAGATTCCAGCTCCCCATTCAGGGAGCTCAGATTTGTACCAAAGGATTGACGTTGCTGGAATATAAACCTGGGAACTGGGATGAAGAAGATAAACAGGAAAACACAGCTTCTGTAAAAATTATAACATTCTGTATAAAAGGGAGGGAAAAGTAAGTTTTGCAGGGGAGACCCTGTCACAGTTTAGCTGTTGGGGACTGGAGAGAACTTAGAAATATCAGTAGGCACCAGCAAAATAGTGGGTACATGAGGAAAAGCCCAGAAGAGTCATCTTCTCTCACTCTTGGAATCAGCATACAGAGTAGATGGCATTTTCTTGACAATTTGTTTTGAAATCCTCACAGCTTTATCCAGAACATGTAATTTTTCAGCTTTAAACCCCACAATGAAGATGATGTTACAATGAGATTCTCCCTTCAAAAGCTGTTATATCCTGCAGTTTACCAGTGTGAGCACCCTGCCGTCCCTTACATAGCTGAAAGTGCTGCACATCTATGAATATGAAAAACTTTATTTTGAAAGGACTAGAGGACACTGGTTAATCCCAGTTCTAGGCACCTCAGATTTAAACTTTTAGACTTTATTTTTTTCTCAAATTTCTCTATCTGTAAACCCAAACCAAATTCAATCTTTGCTTGTCCGTTGTGATTTTCTGAGATAATTACTTGTACATAATTACTTTGTAAGCAATTCCTTTTAGAGCCTTCAGAGATCTTCAGATGAAAAGTGATGGAAAAATATGGGACATTACAATCTTTTCTGTTTTCTTTCTTTTACCATCATTATAATTCTATTCCTCTGTTTTTCCACAAATATTGTCAAAAAAAAAAAAGGAAAATAATGCCAAGCAATCACATCACCAGAAAGTTTTAAAGTCAAGAGGTAAATTTTCTTCTGAGTTCTTTTTTTTATTAGCTAAATGCATTGTCATTCTGGTTTCCAAGTATGCTCTTTTATCCACCGATACTAGAGCTCATTAGGTCAGGGTGAAAGTAAAGAGCCTTTACCATACTGTAGTCGAAAGCACTGTATTTGGAATGTACAGAGTAACTCCCACCTAGTTTCATCATGTCCCAGGTGGATTATTTTGGGTTATCACAACAGGTCAGTTATTATTTGGGTTATTAATATAACCCTAAGCATATCCAGGAGATTGGATGGTTAATCCATGACTAATGGATTTTGATGTATGCAAATAATGCACACATTAAACATGTCAAAAAGCACAATGATAAGCTTTGAAATTATAAGCATTACAAATGAAAATGCATTCTGAACTCTGCACATATGGTAAAAAAAAAAAATTATGATTTTCATGGGGATAAAACTCTAAACTTAATTTTACTGCATCGCAAATAACTGCATAGATTTTCTTCTGCAGAGGGACCTGTGCTCAATAGAGGGCAGTAGAGGATGAAAATGTAATTTATCCTCTTCGTTGTGTTCAGATTAATTCTGTAAAATTCTTTTAACTGGCTTTAAAATGGACCCTTTTATCTTGAAAAAAAGGAGGAAGTAAGAATGTTGGCCATCTGGGAGACACACTGCAAACACCCAGATGTTAGCATCCTTCTGTACAGTTTACTCCATCAACACAAAATCAAGTTGTGCTGTGTTGGTGGGAGAGTGAAAGCATGGGAAGAAGGGATACTTGTTTTTCCTGGAAGGGGAAAGTCACTAGTCTCGTGCCTTCACAAAGGAAATATCCTGGCATTGCTTTGTGACTGCAGTCTATTAGCTCATGGGAGCCCTAGGAATCAGTGCTCAGTTCCCTCAGTGAAAACAAATGAAAAGGTAGAAACTTCCCCATGCACGTCTCAGTATAATTATTCTGCCAGAAACAGCAGCAGACTCCAGATTACACCTGGTAAACTTCGCTGGCTTCAGCCCCAGCTGCAAAAGTCAAGTACCCCAGCTGGGCACTGGGAGGAAATGACACTGCCCCTAGCTTCAGCAGCCTTAGTAAGCAGCCTTAGTAAGCAGTCTTACTTTAGGGCAGGGGAAGTAAGGTGTTGTGGTAGGGCAGGGAGAGGAAGCCGAAGCCTGACTGGGATGTCAAGAAGTTGGGGCACAGCCAAGGTGGAAGGTGGAAGGTGGAAGGTGGAAGGTGGAAGGTGGAAGGTGGAAGGTGGAAGGTGGAAGGTGGAAAAGGCCAAGGCAGAGCAAAAGCAGGGCAAATCTTTAAGCTGTCTGAGTGTACTGAAGTCTAGACCTAAATACCATGCTGGAGATCCTGCCTTTTGCTTGAATCTGCAAGCACCTCTGTGGGTGGCCTTGGCACAAGTTCGGTTCTCTGAGGCTTGCATATATGCTTGGTTGCTTTATGATGCATATCCCAAGAGCGTAATTTGGTTACAAGTGCTAAGAAAAACATGATCCTTTCCACAACAGTCACTGGGCAAACCAATAATGGGAAGTAAATGCACTTGTAACGTGTAATACAATCCTTTTTGTACCTGCCAAGCATGGATATGTTTGGCATTTCAGTGTCCTTTTTTTTGTCCTTCATCTTCCAGCTTGCCCCCACAGCTTCATTCTCTGCCTTGCCAGGGGCCTTCCTATCACAGCTATCTCAGATCTGCTGCTTCTCTTAGTTTTGCAACATGTAGCTCCAGTGCTGATTACCACATTATACTCTCTGTACTATCACCATGCCTGATGTCAACATAATGCCATGCCTGATCTATCATCCCTGACTGTGCTATCTTTGGTTAGATCCCCAGCACTCACAGTTAGCTATCATGAAAGACTGAGGTCTTTTTAATCAGCTATAGTAGTTAAAGCTTACAAGAGTTCAGGTAAGAATTTATATGTTGTAGCTTTCTGCTTCTTCTTGTTCCCATGCAGAACAGCAGACAGCACCTGATGTAGCCAGCAGTACTACATTAGTGCAGGCTGTGTATTGAAGTTTGTCTACCTCAGTATTGAACGAGAAATTCAGAAAGTCTGCTCCAGCTGACAACAAAAAGCAAGAGTCTGCTTAAAGACAAGGACAGGAAGGAAGAGTCTTGTGAATTTGAATAGGGGAATCCAAAGAATTTGAGATGTCAAGGGGAAGGTCTTTTTGGTCCAGAATATATCACACAGAAGTCACAAATGTTGGATCTGAACTCAGCTTAGAGATAGATCAGGAAAGGTCATTGGAAGATAGATAAGAAGAGAGAAAAGGTTGCTTCAAAAGGACCCAAGGAAGCATCCTTCATCGGACACTGATTCAAAATGTCCATATAGAAGACTTTTCAGTGGGATCTGTCAGCAGTATAATGTGGGGTTGAATAAGAGTGAGTCCTAATTTCCCTCATCTCTCACAGCAGTCAGCACAGCTGGGAACCTTTCCATAAAAAACAAACAAGCAAATAAATAGAAAAGCAGAGACACCAGTCAGGGATTTTTTGGATGGGTATTTTCCTGCATCAGCCAGAATTCTTCTGGTTCTTCTTTTCCATAATGTCCTATATAGGAAGCTTACTTGGCTTCACTTAAAAAATAATGACAATCTTTCCCTAAATAGCTCACTCACTCTTCTCTAAATGCCAATATCTAGATGGCCAGAAGGTTCACTGGGGAGAGAAGCAAGACATTGCTGTCTCCTCACTCCCTGGTGACTGAGTTCCTCTGCCTTATAGCTACCCTGCTGCAACAGCTCTGTTCAAAGCTGAAAAACTCCCACTGGTGATGCAAGTACACTTGGGTCCCAGCGATGAGAGCTGCCTTTCTGCGGATATATTAGTGCAGCCAGCTCAATAGCACATTTTCCCTGGAGGTGATAAGACTGGTTGGGACAGTAAATAATTAGCTTTTCTGCCTTTGGCTATAGAAATGATTATGAATTTTTAAGCAGTGATAGTGATTGAAGCCATTTCTGTTTGCTTTCTTTTCGTTGTGTTGCAAAGTTTAGCTTCAAGAGGAAAAATTCCCTTAGAGGAGGTTGACAGACAGGTGGAAAAATACAGAGATGCCAAGAGATCAGAGGTAAGTCAATGAGCATTAAGAGGTGGGGGAGAAGGTCTCAATAAAAGGGGGTGACTTTCATAGCAAAGGAATTATCTTTCTTGTTCAGTCCTTCCTTTATCTGATAACAGGCTATTCCCCGAGAAAGTTGGCTCCTGGGAAGTTAGTTTCAAGCCGAAGCTGAACATGAAAGTTAATTTTTTGGCAGAAGTTGCTTTCTTTTTAATTTACTTATTTTTGCAAATTTATCTTTTTTTTTTCTTTTTTTTTTTTTTAATTAACAGGATGCTGAAAGATACTGTGGAAAGAAGTTGTCTCTATTAAGACACAGACAGGTTTTTATCTCAGAAGTATACCACCTCCCCCATGGCCTGCTCAAGGCTGCCTGGTTATGCCTCCTCTGTTGACAGCAGTTCTGCCGCCAGGGCCCCTGTCCTCTCTGGCAGAATGGAAGTAAGTGGGGTCCCCTGACGCCACGTTACAGAGTTGGTTCTTGATCAACCTACTTGGCACAGTGATGAACCTAAGGGTGCTTCAGGTTTTGCACACCATGCCTCTTATTAACTTTATGTCTTGCTTGTCAACTGAAATCAATATTAATAATAATAAACACATTAGCAATTAATTATAAATTAATTATTCCCTGGAAAATGCTTCTAAGGTAAAAACATAGACGGATTTTTATGAAAGTTCCTTGTTTATCTCCTCTCTGAACCTTGCAATTTTCTAGTGGTTTTAAAATCTTTACTAAAACATTCAGTTTTTTCAGCTACTCCTCCACTTTGTTCTTGATCTACCATTGGGCTGGGCCAGAAGGCACTTTTACACAGCTTGAGTGTAATCTCACTGCTACATAGGTACAGCAAATAACAGACTCCTGCTGCAGTTGCAAACACGACTGCAAATCAGACCGTGCAGTAACAGCAGCTGGTGCGCACTGAGGAGCCCGATACCATCGCATCAGATGAATGTGTGTTGAAAACCTCCTCAAGGTGGCAGTGAGGGCTCAGAACAATTGGTCTAAGGTGTGAGGAGTCCTAAAATAGACAACTGTGTTATCCCACGATAGTACCATGAGCCATTTTCCCTGCTGGGAAGACTAGAATTGGTTGTGATTGCAGACTGGGGATGTTTTTCAAAGCAGTGTGAGAAGCTGAATGAAGCTCCTCCAAGTTCTGCAAGAGGGAGACCAAAAGATATTTCCCAAAGAAGGATTTTCTGCATCCTGATGGAAAGTTAGGAGGCTGAATGAAGGGAGGAATGTGAGCTCCTGCTGAACAGAGTAGCTCTATGACTTTAAAATGCTGTTCCCCCAATTACTGCATCAGTGTACAGCTGCCACAAAAAAAATAATTTCTTACTGTGAAGTGACACCAGATTGAATGGAGTAGCCAGTTAGAAAATGCAACTGCTTGTTTACCCAGCCAAAACCATTTCTCTTCAAAGCCTTCTTTCATAAATTTGCAATGATGTTATCCTTGTCCCACACATTCCTATGAGGCGGGATCAGGTTAAGCCACCTCTCTGTAAAGTATTGGTCTAACCTGTTCTCTAGTGTTCTAGTGAAACATCCAGAGGAAACCTGATTTCCAAAGTATAGATTAAAATTTCTTTGCTCCAAATTATGTTGATTTATTTTTGTCCTTCTCACAGTGGCCATGGAGAACAAATGATAGCTGTCCTCTTTAAAGCAATTGTTTACATATAGGAAAACTCATGTGTTTTACCCCAGTCTTTTTCCTCTAGACTAAACAAAGTCAGTTTCTTCAACATTTCCTCATCACTCATGTTTTATAAACCTTTTATCATTCCTGTTGCTTTCTTCTGGACAGTCTCCAATTCATCTACATCCTCAATTCTGCTTTGGCCACAGCTGACAATCTGTCACCAAGAAATATGCCACACGTCTGACTGAGACGTTAGAGATCTGTTTCCAGATTCAGCATTTTTCCATAGTAAGTGTAAGCATTTTAGCTTCTGCTAGTACCACTAAATATATATAAAATAAAACTATCAAAACAAAACAAAGTCTCTCCTTCTTGAAGGTGATATGTCAGCTTTGCACTTCAGCAGCTGTTCTCTTTATAAAACACTTACATGTGTTCCTTCACACTTTCTCCACCTAGCAGCATAACTACTGAGGCAGCCAGGAATCTTACAGTTAGCAGCACTTGTAGAAGAGCCTCTTACAAGGCAGTGCAATTAAAGTCAGCATTCAAAGCATTTCAAATAATCAAAAGACTAACCAGGCCCCAAATAGAGGCAGAATCAAAGAGCCTGGGGTGGAAAGACACTCAGTGACACTGAAGGCATGAGCGACCAACCCAAAGAGAGATGCCAACTGAGAAAAATGAGGGAGGAACTGTTGGCATCAACAGTGGAACAACAAACAAATTCAGGAGACTTTGGAAAGTGAGTAACTGGGCTACCAAACTACATATGTTTTGTAAGTATTTGGGATAAGGAGAAATCTGTGTGGTAAGAGTGCCCAGGTTTGGTTTAATTGCCCACATTGTAAGTCATTGGATGTTTCCTCCTTGGTATCAGTTGCAGCTACCATCGAACACTTGTGTAGTTTTGAAAGTTTCCACACTCACAGTCAAATCAAAAACAACCCCTTGGCTTGTGCACTCAAAAGCTCATCTATTTTATTAATCTGTATCAGATTAGTCTGTATGCATCACATCAATATCCTTAAGCCGTGATTACTGCTGTCATGAAGTTTGAAACTTGCTTGTAGGTTGTTTACTCAAAAAGGTGTACTCAACTCAAGGGCAGTCTCATTTCTGTTCCTTCTGTGGGCTGAGTGAGATAGCACAAAATACTCAGCAAAATAGTCAGCAGCTCACCTCTGGTTAGAGCTGTTTATCAAGGAAACCTCCTTGACTACAACTTCTAGACAAATTCAGGGATCCCTCCTATCTGTTTGCTAAGCTAAGCAGCAGCTTTACCACCCATACATTGTCTGTAAGAATTTTAGGAGAGAAGCAGAGACTCCACGTTGTCTGAGTCATGGAGTCTTTTTAAATGATAGAACTTAGAGCAACTCATCCTAAGGGTGAGACCAGCAAAAAAAGAATTCAGTGGAATTAATTTAGCAAGCTTTCAGCCTGATGTTTGTTTAACCAATGGGAATGAGAGCAAAATTCCCTTACAGCCCCTTCTAACACCTCAGCCAAGAAAATAAGCTTGAGTGTGCTAAAGAGCATGTTGATATCCAAAGGGACCAGAGAAAGTGCAACAACAGAGCACCTTATACAGAAGGGGGAGTGTTAAGCATATTTAAACCAAACATTTCTTTCCCTTTCCTTTGGGATAAAACTATTTCCCATAGAAACTAAGGCTGTGCCCCTACATGTGTAGCCCGGGGAGGGATGCTTTGATGTGAAAGAGAATCCTGGTAAAGTACCGGATGCAGAAGCCAGTGTGGAAATAGGAGGGACTTCCAGAAGCAGGAAAGAGCATTGTCCCAGAGGGGCTTCCATCACCCCCCCCAGGTCGTCACTCAGACTGTCTGGCTAGTTTCCTCCTGACAGTCATTTTGCTGTAAGGAAAGTCTTGTCTTAGACATGGGGCAAAAGTTTATAACTTTTCCCTTATTTTTACACAGCTGGCAAAGGGAAAATATGAGATTTTATGGCATAATCTAGATATTAAAAAATAAGTGAAAATTTCATGAACTCTGCTTTCAAGTGTTCCACAGAAAGCTTGGAGAAACCAAAATTATTTCAGAGAAGCAGGAGTACCATAAATTGTTTTTAATTAAGGGAAAAGGAGAGAATGATTTAGCTTTGTAGGTTTTTAGGATGAATACAAAGAAATGAATGTGAGAATTACCACAAAGTTCCTATAAGTGTGTGCACTCATATGCTGCTGGAGCTATATGGTAGTGTGAAGGGAACCTACACACAAAGTGCAGATGATTTGCTTTAGGTTATTAGAAGGATAGTCTCAAAGACATATGGTGTGGGGCTCTGCATGGAAACCTGGTATTGCAGGACTGACAGCCCATGGAGACCCTGTTCTAGAAAAAAATCTATGGTGCATCTTCTATTCATTCCTTAAAAGAGCCAACATTATTCTCCCCTTTCTTTACCACTCACTCAGATTTGTGCTGGTTGTGGCCCTGAACTCCAAGAGTGAGCTTAGGTAGAAAGCATTGCTAGTGCCATTGCGTGATATATAAATAGTTGTCCTCCTGCATGCTCATGAGCAGATTCTGGTTGCGTGCAGAGTCCGTTCAGCAGCAGCAAAAGACAGTATGAACCATAATAACTGTAATTACTTGTACAGTAAGTCCCTCCCCCCAGTCTAAGTTTTCGCCACTATCAAGTTTCTTGTGGGTACTGTTTCTGAAACAACTGATAGAGAACCGAAGTATCATTCGATCAGAAGAGCTTATCTAGGCAAATGACCCTATGATGGTAGTGGGTGAGTTTTGTTTCTGTAAGTATTGCAGCACAAGGCTTATGGATAATAAAATACATCATAGTTTCTTTGTATGTTTTGGCTTGAAGTGACACATCAAGTGGGGCATTCTGCGACAAGGACTTTGTCGGCACTCCCACTAGAAAGCTGTGAAGGTTTAACACTGCATCCCAGAGTAAAATCTAACACCTTGTTTTGTACCCAGAACAATGTATTTGATTAATCACTGAATTTATTGAGTCATTTCTTTGGTGACTAGGGAGAACTTCCCTTAGGTGACCTCCAAGGTTAATGATTCAGGTATATTTATTACTAATTTAGCACTTAATATTTAACTCACATAGATGAAGTACACTCCCTATCTTCAACATCTTCTTTTACTGTCTTGTCTACTAAATAGATTAGTGCTCTACTTGATCTTCTTAAAGCTAAACAGAATATTGGCATATGGATCTCTAAGCACTGACATCTCTGACTGAAGATAAGGGGAGCTGGAAGAGGTCAGCAGCCCTGAAAATTAACCACGGGATCAATGTCACAGCTAAATCTTCAATGTCATAGCTAAATCTTCAATATCACACCTAATCTGATCTGGACATTTCCCTGGACGTCCAGTTGGCAACTCAAAGTCCTTTGAAATAGAACCCACAGCTTCAGGAACCTCCAAGCCCTCCTGCACAGGGACTGTTTTCCGCTCCCACTTTAATGGGAATAAGAGTATTTTGCTCTTGCATAGGGAGCCCTGAGGTGTATTTAATTAATGCTCATTATGAACTCTGAGAGGAGCTTGAGACATAAACATTATTATAGCTTCAAAGCCTACGAGATCACTCAGGTTTTATTCAGCTCTCTTATGCTGGCAAAGTTCTTACTAACCTCTGGAAAATCCAAGTAGATGGAACAAAGTTATCAGAATTTGGCCCATAATGTACCCGTCTCTCAGTCCTAAGCTGGACTTCGCTCTAATTCATCTGACATTCTTCATGCCTCATCTATTCATTGACTTGAGCAGCTATTCAGAGGTATTACTCCCCTGGTAATGGTTCTCATAAAAACACATGCTCACTATCAAAGAGTCTGGCCCTATTAATAATAAGTTTAAGGGGAACAGAGAAAGAGGAGACAAGAAGTAGATTCAATTTAATAAGATTTTTCTTTCACCCAAGTTTTATGTTATTTTCTTTTATCTTTTTATCAAGGCAACTGTATTCTGTAAAGCCTCAGGGTACAATAAACAACAGAAGGTGATGCAATGGCTGCTCATTATTGCTCGATGGGTGAATCATCCTACTAGCTGTTATCTGCGTTATTGGAAAAGATCACTCGAGGGCTGCATTGAACATGGGCCACAAAATGTAGCACCATTCAAATGTCATGATGTGACACGTCAGCCTCTTTTTTTCTGTGAGATTCCTTTCAATTGCACATAGATAAAATAATGAGAAAGGGTGCCCATGGGAAGTATTAAAAATTATACCTGGCCCTTATTTTTATCAAAGCTCAGTTGGTACCAACTGACCAAATCCTGCAGCCCGTGCTCATGCCAGTGAGCAGCTGTTCATGCAAAAAATTCCACTGATTCAGCAGACCATCTCAAGCGAGCAACTGCACCCTTTTCAGAATTAGTACTGAGGTTTTTCCTACCCCACATGGCTGTTTTACACAAAATACCACATCCTACATAGCTTTTATGGTATATCAGAGTACTCTTTTTTTTTTTTCCACTGGGTTTTATGAATATTGTGTTACTTTGACCAAACTGAGAATGTCATGTTTCCACAAGCAATATCTGATCATTAAAAATTTCAAATGTAAACATACTCTACCAAAAGCAAGATTCCCTCTTTTCTCTTTCTCACACATGATGCCTACATGAGGACCTCAATAATTATGATTCTAAAACCTGACCTGCCTAGCAGAGGAGGCTGATCTGTGGGCTTGTACCTGAGGTTCTCTAACCAAATGATACTTTTGCTGTACGAGGTCTAACTCTTGGTGTTAACTATACAATTTAGCAGCTGTGATACATTTTTGCTTTGGACGTTTAATTATACTGACCTATTGTCTTACATCTGGACTCCATGGAAACACTTCAGTCCTCCAGGAAGCAGGCACAGAGGAAGCAAAGAAAATTTGTGACTTTAGGAAGTGCCTCTGCCGAGCTGTCTCTAGTCATATTCTGCAAACCAGATCTTGTTTGCTCCACAGTGTTTTGTGGCATTTTCTCCCTTTGTTTCTTGCAAGTCTATGTGCACCATTTCCAAAACCAATGCTTTCAGCATCTAAACTAACAACCCTTGGCAGTCCCCTGGGAGCAGGATGTGGTACTGCATGGCTACAACCAGACCACATGGTGCCTACAGCAGAAAGAGAGGCTTACACTTCATGCTGAGCTATCTGTGTCGAAGGAGGAATTAGGACAGTGAGGGCTGTAATAAAGTTATAGTGTTGTTTATAAACACGACCCACTGTACTGCTCAGTATTCACATAGGATATCTTTCCCCTTTGCACAATGGAAGAGATACATAGCAGCAAAAGGGTCTAACAGCTCTCATTAGGTATGTCTCCAATGAAGAAATTTAAGATGACAAACATACAGTTGCCTGGCCAGAACCAGCCATGTGGCGGTAGAGCAAGACACAATCACAGCACTAAGACTGTAGAAACTTCAGGAGTAGAGCAGCCCACAGGTGAAAGGGATGGCTGTCCCAGGAGGCACAGATCTCCCCATGCAGCCATACAATGGAGGCTAGCAGCTGTGGAAAAATCCAGGATGGGGCTAGGAGTGGGTTCTTGGAGCAATGTTGGTCATCCTTTCCCTTCCAGTGAATCATATATCCCTAAAGGAGCAGCGCAAAGTCCAAGCAATAGCCTCAGTATCTACTTAAATATCAATACCTTTTACGAGTCTCACAGATGCATGAAGTTCACCTAACCATCCTCTCCATGTAGAAACACAATGAAGTAGTAAATAGAGAGGGATACAGTAATCATCTTCATCTGTATGGTTCATCATGGAATGTATTTGGAGGCCAGAATGTGGCTCTTAGTGTACGCCTACTTCCAAGCTCCTTTCAGCTGCATGTTTTGAAGACCAATTTGTCTCTTACGTTTTGATTTGTTGTGCAGTTGAGAAAGAAACTGTTCAGAGATAATTCTTTTCTCCTTTTTGCCATTAACATTTCTCATTCACTTTTGATTTAAAAGATGCACAGTGATGGCAATGAATGCTCGCACATTAGAAACAAATGATGCCACCAAATTCTTGTAAAAGATCAGAAAGAGACATTGTTATGATTTCTATTTAGTCACATTTTCTTTAAGAAGGAGTGTTTCCAAGATGAAAGAAGTAACTGTTATTGTAAAATACTCTCCTTTTTGAATCCAGAAAATACAGGAAGCCGAGCAGTCTCTTTGTTCATCCAGCTACTGCTGCTGCTGGAGACAAAGCAAGTCATGCATCTACATAGTCTTATGTTGATTTTGCTTTTCTTAGACAAAAGCTTTTGTAAGGGGTGGGGTCAGTCAACAAGAGCTGAGGAAAAGGGATTTGCAGTTACAGCTGTACTGCCTTCTGCGTGCCCTTGGTCAGCTTTCATCTATTTCATTGCTGTATACATTAGGCTATGGTTGAAATCAGCCCAGAGAGAGACAAGGAAATCCCAGAATAATGCCAGCTTCCTGGGAGAAACCTTGCCCATGGAGATATGGAGCAGCAAAGGTCCCCTGACCCAATACCTCATCCAGCCTCTCCAACTGCAGCGCATTGGGTGTTAATTAAGCACAAAAGAGATATTGATGATTCCCCCCAACCCTCCATTTTTAATGACATTTCATATGGAAAATTGGAAAGCTGTTGACCTGCTCTATGGCTGGGGAAAATATTTCTGAAAATGCAGTCAAAAGTCCTCTCCTTGTTAATCTTTAAGAGTTCAAAGGTTAATCAAAATTTTGACCTGTGATAAATTTCTATCAAGTCTAAGGAAGCACAGGTTTAAAATCTTCTGGAAGAAAATTTGAGAAAAATGAGTACATTTGGTGACAATTTGAGAAAAAAAGTGTGTAGACCTCACTTACTCATATGCTGGAGGGGTATTTATTTTTCCTAAATTTCAGCATTTTTTACATCTGCTTGAAAAATAAAATAGAATGAATTCTACAAATTACACTGTATTTACATTAGACGTAGTTTCAGAGCCTTCTAAGAGAAAAGGATTTTGCCCTTCTGGATTTTGCTTTGTTACACTTCAATTCAGGGTAATAGTATGAAGCTAAGGAGAATAATTCTCATGAGCTATATCTTCAGCAGCTGGAAATCAGTATGGTTTAGTAGAATTCAGTTCTATGGATGAGTCCTTGACACCATGTGCTATTTCTCTCTTTGTTGCCTACTTGAGCTGAAAGGTGGAGGGGCTATATATGTTGTGAGGTAGGCAAAAAAAAAAAAAAATATATATATAAAGGAGGAATGAGGAAAATTAATTAGATGACAAGAAAAGACAGGAAAGTCCCATGAAAACAGAAGCAAAGCTGTCCCTGTGCTCACTGACCTGAGTCCAGAGACATGTGTTAACAGCACACACCACAGCCCGAGGCAGAAAAATGTGATGTGGTTGACAAAACTGTGGCATGACTAAAGACAGAGCATGTGAATTGTATTTATGTACTAGTCTCTGAAGTGGAGAGCATATTGTCAAGCAGCCCGAGGGAGCTGTATCATATGCGGCTCTGTGTGCAGCATAGTATAGCTGTATCCCATTAAGATGCTAGTAACAGAATATATTAAATATCCTCTTGGAGGCTAAGCATCCAATCCTTCTGCACTGAAATCAATACAATTTTTGCAATTTATTTTTAAGGGGTAGAGAACCAAAACCTTTCAGCTGTTACTCATCTGAAGGATTCACATGCATACACAGCAATCAGTAAGACTAGCAAAGAGCTCTGTGGCTTGCACTCCCAAAAATGCCCTGCCATAGTCACATCAGAATGTCTAGGGATAGCTTTGTACTTGTATACAGGGACAGACCCTTTACTGCTCTGCCTGTACCCTATCCAAAAGCCAAGTGATCCATTCACTAAGATAAACCTATGGAGCACTGTCTTTCAGAGCAACTACACCAGCTTAGGGCAGAGAAATTTGTTTTCTGATTGTAGTTTTCACCCAGATCTATCCTAAAGGATACAGCATTTTACAGTCTGCTGTTACAAAAGCCATCACCTGCTTCTTTCCTTCCTTTTATAACCTCTTTCTTTCTTTATAATTTTTTTGTTTGGTTCTTTTTTTTTAGCTTCATAGCTCACCTCCAGCTAAATAGTTCTGTGCATGATTTTGTTTCCAGCTCTCTCTGGAAATATACAGAGCTAGATAAATAATCAGAGCTTTAGCACACTGGCTTCCTGCACTGCTTCTTGGGGAGAACAGGCTGGGTCCTGCTCTGCCTTCCCTAGGGAAAACAGAGAGGACTCTGCTGGTTCTGGTGGAGCTAAATTAAGTTAAAACATCAAAAACCAAGAAAGAGTCATCCACAGAGGGGTCCTGGGCTAAAAAATATGGGGCAGCTCCCTAAAAAGCCAGCTGTCGGATTACACAGGAGTTCCCTTTAATGAGCAAAAAAATATTTAAGTTTTGCATTTGAAGTGAACTTGAAAATATAATTCAGTGAGTCCTGAAGCCCTGTTGGTACATTAGAAAAAAATAATCCCACAATGTGTGTATGCGTGATGGACTAAATGCTGTAGGTGGGCAATAGTGGACATTTCACAGATGGTGGTGACCTGAAGCATAGCTCTGCCTCAAAAGAGTGGCTGGGGAAAGAGCTAGCTCTGGATTCTTCAGGACCCAGACCTCAGTGTGCCCCTCAGGAGGCTGCTGCAGTGGAGAACACTGCTTCTGGCCACAGCAGAGCAGGTAGGGACTGTGTTGCTTAATAAATTATCCTATTGCATTGCTACATGAACATCTTCAAGCCCTATATAGGGAAACCAGGATAAATCTGAAGTGCAGGCCACAGAGCAGACTTTAGGTGACTGCTTGTTAATCTCATTTTCTTAGCCATCCATCATTCCATACATCCAAATAATAGCCCATAAAGGTGAGGCCGCTTTGAGATTTGCATTGCACTGGCAGGCATCTTCGTCTATTTGGAAAGAGGCAATCTGAGTTTACATGAACTGCACAGCAGTAGCAGGTTCAGCTTCTTACTAAGAAATCAGTTACTCCACAGTGGCTCTGGTATTTCTGGCTGCAGCCAGTTGTCTGAAGCAAAGAACTAAACCAAAACAGTATCTCAGAATGGTTTTTCTCTTGCCTGTATTGTAAGGACCATACAGCAGTTTTCTTAAGAACAGACTGCTCCATTTCTGGATACAGTGAGACATAGTAATAGTGAATACACCTCTTTCTCCCACAGCCAGCTTCATAGTCTTGGAGCTCCACTGCAAGGCCTCAGACAGGATTGTAACACTGTGACCTGGATGTCTTGGTCTTATTGACATCCCTACTTTCAAAATATTTGCTGAGAAATAGATATATGTTGCCTGTGATTCCAGCAGATACAAAGCCTGCAGCATGATATGGAGATCACAGAATGAAAACAACACAGAGGGGTCTCAAGGTTTTGAGCTTTTGTCTGTGAAGCAGCAATGACCAAACCCCAGAATTTTAAATCAGAAATGGCATCAATTTATCAAGACAACTAACAGACAAGAAACCACTGAGGCAAAGAGAATAGCTGACCTGAGAGTCTGCAGTGTTGTGAGAAGTCCTCCAAGAGTCCAAATGACAACACCAAGAAGGGACTATGTATAAACAAATGTCAACCACGGCATTGGAAAACACAGAAAGATCATAGAATGGTTGGAAAGGACCATAAAGATCATCTAATTCCAAGCCCCCATCACAGGCATGGACACCTCCCACTAGACCAGGTTGCTGAAAGTCCAATCTACATCCCTGGCCTTGAACACTATCAGGGATGAATAGCTACAACTTCCTTGGCCAGCCTGTTCCAGTGCCTTACCAACAACGCAGGGTGACAAGACCTACAGACTGAAATGTCCATATTCAGACTCCCTTCTTAACACTAAATTCTCCTGAGGTACTGTTGGAGTGAAAACTGTTTCATCCACAACTGATGACCTTATCTGGATCTCCCCAGCACTGAAGCAAAATTGTCTGCAGGCTCCAAACATGAAAGTTAAATGTTTTCCAAGTATTTTCTAAGCCTTCTCAATATTTTCTGTGTTATTAACAATACTTTATATATATTCACACTAATTTGCTTCCAAGGAGACAAAATCATTCCTAAGTTATCTCTACCAGACATGTTTACTCTAGAAATAATACATTATCCCTGCATTTCTTAAATTTCTATCTTCTAAATTATGCAGATTGCTATGAACTTTCTTGGTGTTTTTTACTCCTCTCACTTCTTTCCTTTCTTTGGAGTGTTCTTTTGTTTGAATGTTGGAATAATCAGTTTTTACTTGCAGGTATTTTCTTTAAAACCAGTAGGATCCTCTTTTCCAAATGCACAGTTCTGGCTTTTAGCAGCATCAGAAAATGTTTCCACCCAGTTGTCAATTACAATTTTGACTCCCTTTTAAAACTTCTTTCCTCCAGCTGTTTTGGCCCACAATCATTCAAGGAGGACATCCTCCATACTCTCTGAGCACTACTGATGGGGCTGGAAATACCCATGGGACACTTTGCTTTGTCACACCACACTAAAATTAGCAGTGGTGTCTTGGCCACCAGGAACAGCTGGGCCTCCAGCCAGCTGGGGTTACTACACGTTTGAATGGTGATGGAGAGACCACCATCTGAAGAATGTTTCTTGTGGTTTACTATATATCCTACCTTTCCTCAGTGTAGTAGCACTGCAAGACAACTCTAGCAGGCCGCAAATATTTATTTATTAAACAGAATTTTTGTCCAGTAGAGTTATGGCATTAAAAAGAGTAAAGCATGTGTTGCTCATACTTTTCCTCAAAACACTGACTGTGATCTTATTGCTTGACTTTGCGGGAAGCTGTTTCAACTAGGACTGAGTGCAGAGGGCAGGTTTCAATTTGTTAGGCTCACACTTAAGAAAACTGCTCCTACCACATCAGATCTCTGGCAGTACAGACTGTATCATACATCTAAGTGAAGAAACAGAGGATGAGTCGGACTTTGCTTCTACAAATGGAGCTGTGCAGATGGCACAGTGCTTACAAAGAGGCAGGAATACTGTCTTTTGATCTCAGTAGGAGGGTGGGGACAGAGGAGGGCGAAATGTGATATTACGCACAAGCTGGGGAAAGTTTCAAACCTCTGCCTCAAACAGGCGAAGTATTTGCTTCTGGGTTTCTGCTTTCATCCTTCTGATCGCTGGTACTAGGTCCTGATGTTCCTTTTTTATTCTCAATGAGTTTTAGAAATTTTTAAAGCAAAGTAAAGATACATTGGAAGATGTACAAACTCAGTTCTTAAATTATAAACTCTATTAAAAGAAAAAACTTCCAAAGCACCAGTCAGTAAAACATATTTTACTAATGTTAACTGTTCTTCTTTATGAATAACAATCTAAATCCTAGAGCAAAGCAACATTTCTGATAGGATAAAGGAGAGATTTGCTTGGACTTGACCAAAATTTATGAAGCAGCAGTGTTGATTTAACTGAGTAGAGAGCAATAGATTTAAGATATGAATCTGACAAAACAGCTGTTGAAATCAGACAATATCATCTGCACTCAATTTAACCATCCTATCAAACAGCCATGCCGAAATCAGTAATATTACTGAGAAAATTATGACAAGAATGGCAGGGGTCATTCCACACAGTTCTGTAATCTGCTGAAATGAACATCCCGAAACAAAGTCAAACTGATAAGTAAAGAAAACAAACAAAACCCCAGTATCTCCAGATAGGAATAGATTCTTATGAATGTAAAATACGGCGTGCGTTTTTTGGGTTTGTTTTTTTTTTTTTTAATTTTTATTTTTATTAAAACATGAAAAAAAAAAAAGAAAAAAAACCCACTTAATTCTTACTTGTTTTAAAAACCTTGATATTTTCCAAAGAAATTTTGAAAGTTTTGTTTCCATTTCTTGTCAAATACCATAGTAAAAATGTCTTCTAATCTCAAAATACATCCTAGGAGTTTAAAAGACCAATTTGATTCTCTGTGTGTGTGTATCTCAGAGAGAGGAGGAAGAACCTTCTGAGAGCAATGCTGATTACACAGCACGATGAGTAATTCCCACACCCTACTAAAATAAGAGCAAACTGAGAAGACCCGTGCTTGTCCCCAAAGCAAGGTATTCAGGTGTTCCACTTTTTCATTACATGCTTCCAGTCCTAGCTCCTGTAACTACATTGTCATGGAAGATAATATGACACTTTTTTACTTACTTGCACTGCAGAAAGTAGAAAACAACTTAAAAGAGACATTGTTTGATTTATAGGGTCTCAAGCCTTTTGGTCACATTTGTCACTTTAGAGAAAAAGCCATTTAACTTCTGTGTAAAGTAGCATGTTAGAAAGAGAGAGGAAAAGCAGGCTTTTACATGGCACAAAGAACTTTCCATTTAAAGCAGAACAAAAACTCATCAATATGCAAAATACCTTCTGTGTGTACTGTAAACAGGCTGATATCTATGCCAAGTCAGCAGAAGAGGTGGAAAAAGCTAAAGAACAGTGTACGAAACTGCTACCAGAAATCCCATTCATAAAGATAAATTAGCATGGATGAGCCAATTTTGTGGGGGGTTTTGCATTAATTGGCTATGACACTAGATGTAAGGCTCAAAGACCAGTGTTGACTCTTCTAAAAGTTTGAATAACTAATCCAAATTCTCCTGAGAGGAAGCTTTATATAGAACCTGAACTTAGAACACGTGAAAAATCCTGCTTACAAGTTAATTTGATTCCTCAATATTTTTTACAGATTTTTTTTCAGTGAGTAATTTAGTGAAGATGCATGAAAGTGTTTGCAAATTGCAGAAACCTGCAACATGTATTCATAGTGCAAGATGTCTAATTCTTTATGAAAATAATAAGCCAATTCTTGTATCTCAGACTGGAACCCCTGCCTGGAGATGATTCTTTCTCTTCACTGACTACAGAGGGAGCCAAGTTTCCTCAGTTAGCTCAGGTAGGTGCCTAACCTTTTGTAGCTTAAATGCCTTTTAATGTTTCTAATGTGAAGAGCATAGGCAAACTAAAAAGCTGATTCCCTTCAATTTTACAATAATTTTGGTGACACAGCCTTCATGGGTCATCAGTTAGTCTGTTTCTCCTCAATATGTTTCACTGTTTTCAGCTCAGGACTGTGTACTTTTCCTATGCCCAATAAAGACCAATAGAAAATGCAATATTGTGGTGTAGTTAGCAGCAGCAGAAAGTAAAAGTCATTACAGAAGGTGAATATAGTAAATTAAAAGCAATATGCATATCAGTTAAAGTTGACTTTTGCCGACAAAACTATAAAAGTAGTAAATCTGTGTCCATCTACAGAGGAAGTTACTAAACATTCTGTGCTTGTTTTCTCCAAGCTTACAGCTTCCAGAAGAATATGGAGGATACTCTGCACTCAGGAAACCATTTCTGAAGAACATAAACAGAAGAACCATCATGGTGACAAACACCTCAGGCTGTGGCATTCCACATCTTCACAGAAAGATCTGCTAGAAGAGATATACACTGCATAATAATTGCCAAGACCTCTACAAGCTGCAAGTCACATCCTGGCTAGGAATGGCAAATGGGTTAGCCCCATTTCCAAACAACCAGAGGGTCCCAACCCCCAAGACTACATAGGCTTGGGCAAGTGTTACAAGACCAAATGCTCCAGACCTCTTGGGATATGGTGAAAGATGAATAACTCATCTGCCTCTCTCATGATTAGCACTTTGAACTCATACAGTGGGGTGAGATCACATTTGAGGAAGCTGCAAAAGGTGGCACAGTGAGTGCTTTGCTGCCAAGGAAGGAAGACATTTGGTGGACTATTAACTATTTGCTGGACAATTAATTATTCAGTTGACTTTGCTGCAAACGGGAATAATCACAGACCAACTATGTTCACATGACTTCTTCCTAGAATTCTTGAGATTGACAACTTTGTCACTCAGTTCCTTTAAATTCCATGATATTTTTTGGTGACACAAAACTTTAATAGAAGTGAGGTTTTGTGAGAGCAATCTTCTTAGATCTGAAACACTTTTCCAACAAAAAGTACAATCAAAGTTAGTGCACATCCACATATATTTCAGTCCTTTGGCTCTGCATATTGATGACATTAACAGTTTGTCACTAATTTCTGAGCTGCCCTGTGCTAGTAAGGCTGACTCTTCACAAATAGTAAGAGCATTGTCCCTGATGAGTACAGACCAATGTGACACCCAAAACGGAAGTAATAACCTGGTTTATTCTGATTTTGACATCATGGTTAAGTCAGAAATGAAACATGTCATTGACAAAACTAGGAGGTAGACAAGTTGCGTATGCCTAGGACCTCCTCTAAAGAAAGCTTGGCAGACACGTTCCTGCCAAGGCACTTAGCCTTCTATTGTGCAGAAGTAAACCAGAAGAAATGTTATTTCAAAATATTTCATGAAATAGAATTGAGAGTCTACGTGGTCTAATCATGTACTACTCCTGCTGCTCATGCGGTCTTGCCTGCAATTTGAAACACTGTGTATTTGGGAAAAAGGGTTTATTTAATGAAGCCTTGATGAAAAGCTTTGGGAATAGTGACATCAGCTGAGCATCTGCCTTTCCGTGCCTTCACTACCAGAGTTCACCTTGCTGTGGCTGCTGACTGAAGGATTTTGCTTTTTTCCAGACTTACTCATAAAGGTAAAGCAAGGTTGCCCACAGCCAAAACCAAGCAATTCCAGGTCATGCTGTTCCATATGGCTGCATCAAACCTATTTTCATCTGACTAGTGCTTCTGGCATTGTAAAAAGCAACATGGGAAATCCCTGTTTTGAGGTAATGCAGAATTAGAGATAAGTGGCTCTGCAAGAACCCGAGGCTGGTGAATTTGGATTAAGACCACAACCAAAACGTTTTTGAAGCTGTTTTTTCTGCACAGATGAAGACACACACACATGTATATCATAATTATGCTTGACATCTTCATACCTGTATGTGCATCTCTGCAGACATTAGCAATTATGCTAGTCACTACAGAGATGAACCAATGTGGGTGTGGATAGAGGAGTAGCTGATAGTATCTTTTTCTGATAACATAAGAGTTCAGAGGACATGGAAAAAACTAAAAAGAAACTAGATAACAATTGTTCACTAAACACCTCCGTGCTGAGGGTGACATAATGTTCTGGTAGACAGAGGAAAGCCCAACTACAAAAAAAGAGAGCTGCTGCAATTGCAAGCCCACAACAGCGTAGGGTCTGCTGTCCACAAGCTATGGTAGAATTTCAAATGTGGTCCAGCTCGCAGCCCTAGGGAGGAAGAAAGAGGCTTCTCAGCACATAAAATCACTCTTCTATTAATATTTTTTTCTTCTACTCAGGCCTGTGATTTATTGGGCATATTTTTAAGGTAGATGCAAATCCTGGTGAAGGGAATCTTTCCCTAAATTGCTCTTACAATCTACTGCTTATACTTCCTTGGATGAGGAAGCTCCAGTTCTGTAGAACAATGTCATACAGAAATTTGGCAGGCCAAAAACACAGGAAGAGAGGGGATGTCATAGTCATTCCGCATTTATTGGGGAATCAGAAGGGAGAAACCCTGACACTACTTCTACTTTCCTTGAAGGGTGGCAGGCGGGGTGTGGGTGATAAAGCACCAAGTGAAGCCAAAGAAAGAAGAGTTTTCCATTGATTTCAAAAGTTTGCACTGGGTGTGTGCTAGAAAGGCTTATTGCCTTCAATTCCAGTCAGAGGAAGCAGAGAAGACACCCCCGCAAAGGCACCAGAGCAGGAGAAGACCTGAAAGGCAAAAGTGCTCTGAGAACAAAGTGGCAGCAAGCCGGCAGGAAGAGAGCTGCAGGGGCAGAGGCTGTTCAAAGATAAAGGCTTGCTCACCTTTCATAATTCGGAATAAAACCTTCTGATCCAGACAGACATATTTAAATAATTCTGACTCATCTGGTGGCAAATACACCTTCATGGCAACTCCTTAAACCTAGCTAATACAGAGAAATACCCAAGGAATATGTTTGGAAATGCTAACTTAGCCACATCTAGCTCTGTTCTTAATACACCAGAGCTCTCTTAAACAAAGAAAGAGTCCCTGAAAGAAGCAACTTGTTCAAAGAATTGATTTCTTCTTGCTCCAGAAGATACATAGAAAATACAGTGGAACCATGGGAAAAAATAAAATCCCTTTTTAAGAAATGAACCAATTAATAGAAAGAGAAGACTGAAGTGATTCTGCTGGTATGATCTGATCAAGCAGGGTTTTTTATAAAAATAATGAGGGCCAGTTGTTCACTGCTTTATGTAAATCTACCACAAACAACTGCTGGAGAGACACATAATAATATAACAGCAAGACAGCACGCTTCTTGCCGCTCACCCAGAGAACTCCAGTGAAACTCCTGTGCTCTGGGAAGTCACGCAAGGAGTAGCAGCAGCATCTGCCAACACCCTGAGCTCAAGAGACCAGGATGATCTTGAAGTGGGAGGGAAGGAGGCCATTGTAAATATCTTTCTACCATCTGCCTCTTTTAAACACTTTGAAAATGAAGTAGATCCTGCCCAAGTCTACTGCTGATTGACCCTATGGCCATGAACACGCCACTATTCTTAGTGTTCCTGTTGGGGTAGAATCTCCCTATCTCATTTGCATCCAGCAGGACATGGGCACATATCCCATGGAGCAAATTGGCAATGTGTTTTCATCTCCCATCCCCTTCATTTTTTTTGTTATGCCTTTGCCCCCCTTGGTGCCTTGCCTATTTAGGCTTCACAGGTGAAGGGTTCCTCTACGCTCCCTGCTAGGGCAGAGTCTTATCCAAGCCTGCCCTCCCCACCAACTGCAGGCACAAGCACAGTGTGCACAATGAAGGTGCATTAACCTCTGCCTTTTCAGCAAGCTCCTCCTGCAGCCACCACAAAACAAACACACAAACAAATGGGTACAATGGGTTGGAGAGACACCTCCGATGTAACTGTGCTTCAGTGACCAAAACCAGGTAAGTTTCAGAAAGATTTTAAGCAAATAAACCCTCCCTTTCAGACAAATGTAGCTAGGATGTGACACAACACAGTGGGTTTTCCCATCACTCTCTGGTCTGTACTCAAACAGCCCAGAAAAGCTAGCCCTGTAAAGCAAAAGCAGCTTCACTAAGAGTCAGTGAGCTTGGTTTTGGTTTGTAGTGCTATAATTCAAAGCAGTTCAAGTTTGTCTAGGTATTTGATGCATCTTCACTCTCTAAACACTTATTTCCTCTATCTCTTTGCACATCTCATATAAATAGTGTCTTTCTTGAAAAGGCATGAAAAAAGCAATGAAGTTCTTATCTCTTATACTTTTTTCATGCGAAGTTAAATTGATGAGAATGAATTATGAATGCTTTTCAGTTCAGCTTCAAAAATATGAGGACCAAATTCCCTTCAATGATTGTCAATTAATATGGATATGCATGTGCTCATTAGAAAACATAGGGCATCAAGACAGAGAGATAGATAATACTGTGGTTTATGCATTTAAGTAATAAAATATCTCTTCCTTTGAAAACACAATGGACTTCTACCAGTGTAGCTAAGATGGGAGAGGAAATGAACTTTGAAGAATGTTCTTGAAGAAGGGAGGCACAGATATTGCACAACTTTCTCCTTGGATTTGGGCATGATGATGGGTTGATGGCTTTTTTGCTGGATTACATAGCTTATTGAAGTTTTACATTGTCTGGAGCACGCTAAACATAGTAACACCCTTTTTAATGCCAGCACTTTTGCCTATAAAGCTAACAAAACAGGGCCAGGTACCTTTTATGGCCTAACCACACAGTGTAGCACTTGCCAGCGTCTTTTGGAGGCTCAACAGACGCCCTGCAGACTAATACATAATTACTATTTTTCATGTGTTTATTTCAGTTCAAAGTGTGTGCATAATGTGTTCAGGTTACCAGATTTCATAGTGGGAAGCTGAGGTTATACCTTGCGTGCCCTGGAGTAGGTAGGCATGGGGAGGCCTCCCAAAGGTGCAAAGCCTGGGAGGACAGTGTTGCGAATGGAGGTAAGCAAACCACAGAAGCTGGAAGGAGCCAAACAGTGTGGCATCCTCCATGCTTACAGTTGGGAATGGTCCTCGAGTACACTTTTCTTTGGCTCGTGTCAGAAGTGTGCTGATAATTAGGCAGCAAAGGCAATCTGTGGTCCAGCTTGTTCCTTGGCCCTGTTTTATTTAGCTGCCTAGATGTACATATGATTTCACTGATACAGCACTCACAGAGACAAGAATCAGACCCTGCCTGGGAAGATCTGCTGATAAAGGCTGGAGACGCATTCCCTCCTGGATCAAGATTAAAGAGACCCTTAGGGAGCTGGTTATAAATTCCTGACTCTCAGGTTGCTGCTATTTCCTGAACTAAACTAGAGAAGCACTGTACTAGCTGGCTGTGGGTTATGAGATATTTGGCATCACATAGAGATTGGTGCAACCGGTGATAAGCCTCTTTTCTCACCTCTCCAATGCACCCCTTGATCCCCTTATTTTGATGCTGAACGAAATGGAGCTGGAATAGTTTTACCGGCCAAGGAGCTCTACCTTCCTCCAGAATGCAAATGTCAACTAAGTAGGTGATGTTCCCATTTCCATCTGTAGCATTAAGAAAGGGTGCAGAGCTGGGGCAAAGAAATATGGTGTTTCTCTAGATATGGTGCATTTGATTCTTAATAGAGTTTTTAGAATAGTTATAACCATGCAGTGTTCTGTGATTTTAGTGCTTTTGGATATTAACATTTCTGAGGTCTCAGTGTGAGTCTCAATTATTGAAATGGCCAAGATTCTGGCAAGAAACCACAGGGAGGAAATCAGTTCTGTGCGAAAGATGCCAGGAGGCAAATACTATTTACATAGAGTGCAGAACTACAGAAATATAACAGTATGTAAATTTCTTGACAGATGCCCTGTTTGGCAGCTGCTCAGATGCAAATTTCACCCTCAGCCAGATCTGCGAAAAACAGAGATCAGTAATCCAGGGTGGATGTGATTTGGTAGAAATTCTGGATGACAATTTACAACTCCCCAAATTACTACTGAGTTTACAAAGAAATAACAGATCAGGGAACTGATAATGCCTGTGTGACTGAACCAAGCAAGGTCCCTAAATGTATGAGAAACCTCAGTGAAGAGAGACTGCTGCTTCCATAATCTATAAAAAAGATTACTTGCCTGACTTGAACATGCTGAAGAACGTATTGCCTATGGGGGTGCCCTGTTAAATCAGGGCATGAATCTGCGAACTACTTGAGACCTACTTCAATAGGGAACTTAACATCAAACAACACTGATTTCTCATGTCTGCTTGATGCCCTCCAAAACATGAATTTGGATGGGAGTGCATCTCATGTGGCAGCTAAGGCCAGGCCAGGCCTGGCCACTGCCAACACAGAGGGCACCCAGTGAGAAGCCTGCCTCAGAGAGTAAGTGAGAGCTAAGGCACGTCTTTGGGGAAATTTGACTTGTTTACAACCGCATGTGTTCAGTGGTTAAACTTGAGTCCTTATTTCTAATAATAGTGAAAACTGGAATTTTAGGAGACCTGGAAGAAAATTCTGAATTGTTGTTCCTTTCTTTAGGAGACGCAGGATGGAAAATTGGCAGAATTGCAGTTTAAGGTGGTGAAGTTTTACCATTTTTTAGTCATAGCCCAAAGGCATTTGAGTATATTTAACCCAGGACCCAGTTATAACCAGTCTATTAGAAGACATCTTCAAGTTATTAACAAGCTGACAAGGTTCACTAGGAAGGTCTCTTTGAACTACAACTGAAAATTCAAACTGTAGTTGATTAGCAAGCGCTCCTTGTATTTAGGGGAAAACCATTTTCTACTTTTGCTCACCAGAAGGTCTCTGAGCTCAGCCTTATGCAAATACCCAGTGACTATGATTTTGCTTTGAAACCAGCAGCTTCCTCCTGTGGAACATCAGTGTGACCATTTTGTGTGCTTCTATCACAGGATGCTGGGCACACTGCCCATGCTGATATCTCCATGGAGTGCAGTCTTGCCTCCTTCCCAGAATAAGAAAAGCTAAAACAATTCCAGCATAAATCTGTCAGCTAGATTTTATTCCATTAAGAATTTCAGTCATTATTGCCCTTCAGTTAATGTAAGGGGAAATCCTGCTTCAGTTTTAGATAGTTTCTGCTTTGAAGCACCTCTGCTTTTGGAGTCATAGCCCTGGGCATATTCCTAGCACCTATGTCCTATCCTGTCACAAGCCAGGCAAGCTGCTCCCTCACATCTTTTAAGTGATATACCTGCTTGGCTACAGAAAAATCCTGCCCTAATCTGTTTCCTTAATTTCTCCTTCCTACCCGCCAAATGTTACTTTTTAACCCTAAATAAACACTCTGTGCTCTGGCCAGGGCATATGCAGCACAGCTCCCAAGGGATGCAGGCACAACCTTCAGTGTGGTGTGCGGTGAGCGGGCCAGTAAAGCCGCATCGAAAGCTGAAAGCAATTCAGACGTCAAGTAGCAAAACTTTATCAGAAGATCTGAGTTCAGGATTTCTTGGTCATTTGCATTTATTTAGGGATTATTTATGCCTCCTGTTAACCTCACTCAACAATGGCACGTGTTCCCCAGATGGGAAAGCCAAAGCAAAAATAAGCTCAGCAGTTTTCCCAGCTCATGCAGAACAGTAGTAAAAGCTGGGAGGAAGCACTGATGAGCCCCACTATCTAGGCATATCCGTGATCAAGGAGAGCAGATACCAACGCAGGCTGGAAAAATTACAGTTGGTGATGAGGAACATATCCATGCTTTTTTGGTAAGAACACTGATGCATCCCCTTAAATCTCAAGCCTAGTAGGAGGGGGACCACTAGGAGGTGTCAGGGAGATGGAGGTACTCTGGCCATGGATCCCACAGAAGGAGGGAAGCAGGCAGGGATGAAGGGAGAGAGACAGGGAAGAGAAGGGAGCAGCAAGTAGGGAGCCAACATCCCCAGCTCCTCAACTCCCAATCCTTGGTTGCAATTCTGAAAGTGTTTCCTCCAGAATGCCAGCCCAATGATAACAGAATCCCCTTCATATATATTAGGCAAACACAGACCCAAGGTAGGTAAACATCATGAGCAGACTCAACATTCTGCTCAATGCTGAGATGGTAAAAAACCTGGCTGCATGAAATACGAGCTGCTGAGCTTTATTTCTGGCCATCTCTTCAACAATAAAGCAGCTTTTGAAACACATGGATTGCACATTTATAAAGAAAAATTAGAAACCAGGCATCTGACTTGCCCTTCTGCAACAAATGGGTGACTTGGTTTCATCCGTAAAATCAGTGTCCTTCCTGTGATAACCTGAATATTTACAGATGCAAAAAAGAGTATCACTTTGTAACACTAAGAAAGTGTGCATGCACACGAATAGTCCCTTGTAAAAATAAATAATAAAAGGCTGTGTCAAGATATAAAATCAACTTTCCTTTTCAGTTAAGATCCTTATATTTAGTTCTGTTAAAGTTGTCTTGGCAGCTTGAAATGTATCTTGTTTAAACAGGAGCTTGCACTCAACTGCACTTCTATTTTTTCTTCCTTTTCCATTTTTTTTTTTTTTTTTTTTGGAATGTTATTCCCACTTAAGGCTTGGGAAAAAAAATAATATTAAAAAAACAGAAAAACACAATAAAGTCACCTTTGTTTCAACTTTTCCTGTCCCTTTTTACTAAAAAGGAAAAAAATATATCTGATGGATGTGCAATCCTTATGTGTCAGGGGAGAAGAGCTAAGCGACCTTGACTTGGGGACTATCTCTTACTTTTAGCACCTTGCTAAAGGCTGGATGATGAAGTGATTTAGAGTTACTGAAGCATTTTTTGTTTGAAAGAAATATATTTGATATGCTTTCAGTCGAGATCATTATTTAGTAAAACCACTAATTTACACAGAGGTTCAAACACTAAGCTCAAGCGTATTGGAAATAATTTTTTTTCTGAGAGTCCAAAACAATTCAGCATTCAAGGGATGTATTTCCTCTTCTTATCACCCTGGCCAGGAGAAAAACTCAGACACTAAGAAGTAAGGGTTCTGCTTTTTCTCACAGTGACAGTCATGGTGCCAGGATCTCAGTTTCAGGACACCAGTGCAGGAGGCATTAAGGAGAGAGAGGAGAGGTAAGAAGAGGACATACGTGAAGCAATTGCAAAGAAAAAAAGAGGAAGCTGGAAATGGACAGGGTATCTGGACATTACAGTGGGGGTTGTGTGGCATCTCTGTGATGGAAATCTTGAAACTGAGTTTATTTACCAGGGCAATAAAAGTAGACATGTATATGTAGCACTGGGGAGAGTGGTGGGTAGAGGAGTGTAGAAGGGAGCATGCTGAGCTGTGTCTGGACTGCAAACATTTCATCCAAACTGCTATATTGTTGGGACTCTTAAGCAATAAAGCAAAATTTCATTCTAATTAAAGATTCAAGGGTTTTAGAACAATCACCAGAAAAAAAAAGAGAGAAAAAAAAAAAGACAAATCCTCAGAAGACTTGGTAATGAATAACAAAAACTGTTCTTTTTCATTGTCCAAAATGAATGGCATTCAGTACAATTGCAGATGGAGGATTTAATGCTACAGACCACTGTGGTATTCTCTGTGAGTAAATGTGGGATGGCTTATGACTGACAATACTTAGCCCAGGACAATGTCTTCTGACCAATATGTAGCATAGATCAGGCTTGGTATGCCTTATTGTAGTCACTGCGGTGGCAGACATTGGAAGGGACAGAGTGGCAATTACCAGTTGCTTAAAGCTGTTAGAGAGGGTTCACTTGCACAATCATATTGGCCTTATGCAGAATGCTTCTCTGCAGACGTGTAGCAGTGTATAAGACAAGCCTGCAATGCCACTGCAACGGCACAAGGGAGCTAAAGCCCAGGGAGCCAAAAAGGACCAGGCTAGAAGCTCAAGGACAAAGAACACATTAGAAGAGGAAGAAGATACGTACACTTTGTAATTCCACTGTAGTCATAAAGGAGGTAAATCTGCCCCACATTCATATGTAAACTAAGTACAGGACAAGAAAAATATTTCAAAGCAACATGGCGAAACTTTCTGTGTTTACTAACTGCATACTAAACTCTTTCAAGTACAGAGCTACAAGACACACAGACACCCCCAGCTTGTTTCTGGCCCACAGTCCTGTGTCTCCTTTCTGGAGTATCACACTTACCTTTCACTGCCATATGAGGTGAGAACACAGCTGGGGCACTAACCATGTCCTGGGTCCCTGGTTGAGACGATTCCTTCCAACAGAGCAGTGGATGGGAGGCCCTGGGCAAACTCTAAAGGCTGAATAAAGGCACTGTCACCTTACTACAGAGAGGCAAAGAGGGTTTCTCTGGTGCTAGCTCACCTCATCTGGCAGCTGCAAGCCAGCTCTGGCCAGCCCCTGCCAGCAGCATGCTGCTGCCTTCACATGCCAGCTATGCCAAAAGTGCCCTCACACCACATACGGTTCAAAAGCCCAGATTAGTTATCTTTGCTCTAGCAGAAAGAGCTCTGGATTAGGACTCAGGAGGCTTAAATTTATTTGTCAGGTTAAGTATAGACTGTGTGCATCTTTGAGCAAGGTCTTTAATCTGCCTCAGTGTCAGTGTCCTTTGGAAAGGGGCAGTAATTCTTCTCTAATCCCTGAGGGCTTGGGGAGCAAAAACTGGTAAATAACAGAGCCGTGCTCTGCTACTGACAGGATGGCTGTACCGAGCTCTCTTTCTAACTACACAGCATATGTGTTGCAGATCTGAGGCACTCACAGTGTTTTCATGAAACAGAATATAAAATCAGAAGCAAGCAGCACCTACAGGGGAACTTCATGTCCCCTGACTAACAAACCTCTAAGCACCCTTCACCATTTTGAAGTATTCACTGGGGAACCATGCTCACATATCACATTTAATGTCTAAACTCAGTCAGATACCTTGGGTGCTGCCAGTGATTGGGTACTATGGTTCACTCCATCGGCACATGTGGAAACTCTGGTAACAGTGTAGAAAATACTAATCAAGGCTGCTTTAGTGGCATTTCCCAGGAACAGAGTGAAAACTGAAGAAGACAGCGGGTCCCTCTTGAACCTCACCACATTCAGTTTGCTCATTCCTTCTCTTTAACCTTTGCCTTCCCCTTTTTAATATTTTCTTTTCACACATTTTCTACACACAGTTCTGCAGTTTTCCTTCCTGCTGAGCTACAAACCCACTGCTGCTTTATTCCTCCGCTTGGTGCTTCCCTGCATCGGCTCAGAGCACGTATGCTTCATCCCCTTGATGATCAGCTGAGGAGCAGATGAGGATCAGAGGAGCGGGATGGCTGCTTTACAAGGCACACCAACAGCAGCGCTCATGGAAGCAACCAAAGAGTGACCACAAGCCACGATTTCAAATACTTCAGTATTCAGACTGGGAAGCAGGGAGATACAGGGGAAGGTCAAAGCCAGAGGTCCCAGGGATCATGTAATTTTGGATAATTCTCAGCTTTCGCTTAAGCAAAGTTTCTAGTAGTCATATTCTCAGACAAAAGCTTGGAAATGGGAACCACCAAGGGCTTGAACATCAAAGGGCAAATAAAAGAATTCAGAGTTGATATTTTCCTAATTTTTTTTTAAATCTCATGATCTTGCCATTAACCTCACATTATGTTGGAGGGTAGCTTGGGGTTTTTCAGCATAAAAGTCTGGCAGGGCTACAGATGCCTCAAACTCATAATGAATTGAATCCACAGTCAGCATTTGAGAAGGCAGCTTCCTTGCAGTTAATCCAATACCAGGGTTTTGCAGAACCGTTTGGTCCTCCCCACGCAATCTCTCATTGATGAGCATGGCTAGCCATTGTGGGCATGGATATTTCCCTTTCTTTTTATCCCAGTCAAAGAAGAAAGGCATATTTTAAGTCCAATGGTCTTCCACATCGCCACGCAAGGTCATGAAGACTTCAGGCTCATGAAAATGCCCAGAGGAGATCTCTCAGGCTTACCTCCAGGCCAGCACAGCTTCTTAAAGGGACAGGAGCCTCACATAGTAATAACCATATGTTGAACGTAGTTAAGTCATATGGAGCTAATTATGTAAATAAACAACTCAGCCCATGATGATTCTAAATAATGCAAAACACTAATGTTCTAACTAATCAAAATAGATTCTTAGGGTGATTCATTTACAATAAAGAGAAACTTCATATGTCAAAAACGGTACGTCATCATATGATTTAATATAATCAGGCACAGCTGCATTACTCTTGATGTTTGTGCACAATGATCTTGTTCACCTTTTTTGCATCTGCACCACAATATTAAAGGAGAAGAAAACTGCACAGCAGAGCCAGAAAACACTTGTGAGGAAAATATTTTTAAAGTATCTCGATAAATATTTACCAGCCTTTGGGATGTTTGAATTCTTGAAGTTGTGTCAGGAAAGAAGCATATGCTGATACCCTCAAAAACAACAAAAGTGGTCAACAGTCTCCCTACAAAAGGGAATAGCTCAATACAATAGGCCACTGTTGCTGTGACTCTCAGCATTGTTTACCTCTCACAGAGCTTCCAAGTACAAACCACTTCAAACAAACTGCAGTAAGACTTTAAACTGAATCCACCCAACAGGTTAATAAAACAAATATTGATTGGGTTTGAGAGTCACTATGGTAAACAAACCCTTTCAGATTAAAAGAGTTCCTTTGTTCAAGCAATATTGTCCAGAGCCTTCAAGCAACATATTAGAATTTCAACTTAAAACTTCAGGCCATATTTTACAGTGTTTGCCCTCAAATCTGCTTTTATTTATAGCATATGTATAAATACGAATATACAAAAAGATATGGGCAAGTATTTCATGCACACAAAGGAAATAAATCATGCCAAACTCAAAAAACTTGTGGGAAATTCTAACAGGTAAGAGCAAACGTAAAATTTTTCAAGAGCATATAATGGCTTAAACAGCTAAATCTTATTCCAAAAACTGCAACTTGTAGACACTTCTAGCTTCACTCCACTGCAATGCAGACAAAAATCACATGAGCATGCCAATGCCCTTTCACAAGGTATCCCACAATGGATTTGATGGACTAGGAAAGCATTTTGACATGGTTCCTCACGGAGACACAACTCATATGCTTGAGAGCAGGGGCAGAAACAGCAAACACTCAGTAACATGGGAAAAGTTTACAGAAAATAATTGCCCCAGATGCAGACCAATCTGGACTGCTCAGACCTTGTTGCCTGGTTACTCGACAGGGAGTAAAGGCATTAAAATGGCTTTAGATCCTCATCTCACTTTCAAAAGTGGTCTGGTATAGAAATCTTTGCCAAGAGGTGATCCAGAACAACAGGAGTGACCAGGAACTCCAGTTGTGCCAGCTTTCGCAAATGTTAAGATGCAGATAGAGAACATCAAACCAAACACACAGATTAAGGCATGTATCTCCCCAAAGTAACAGACTCACCACATGAGTTTGAATTTTTCATCTACAATCAGACCAGATTTATCCCTGCAAGTAACAGAGCTGACTACAAATCCAAACATAATCAGCTGTGTGCATTTTCATTTACTCCTGCAAACTTTACTTCCATCTCTAAACACAAAATACACATTAGAAATACAAACGCATGAAGAGAGACTTGTCAACAGGCTTCAGTAACATTATCCTAGCCTAGTAATACCAAATTAGGGAATGGCTCATATTTGCCACAGAAGTATGAAAATCCAGGGAACAGTAGAGAGTGAAAATACTGTCAGAAGTTAACAAAGATATTCAGGATTCCCATACAAATACATAAGTTCAGTAGTGCTGACAATACCTGCAAACCTGATTCAACCAGCAGACCAGGCACATGGTACATTTGTGTTAATAAGATACTGCAGAGAGAAATGGCAAAAGAGCAGGTAAATATCAGGAGATGATGATTTTCCAGACATATGAGCAAACCACAGTGCAAGAGCTCTAAGTGGCATTCACTGCTTTTCTTTTTCTTCATACACACATCACTTAATAATCTTTCATTGCCTGTTAGTGGCCATGTAAAGCAAGTTGTTCTAAGTACACCAGCCCAGACAGCAGCTTGGCCACTGCATCACTGCAAGGCTGATACTAGTCTTTTCACACCCTGGATTTCTTCTTGGGCATCCAAATATACCCTCTGTGGCTTTTTCTCACTAATTCACAATATTCAGGTAATTCTCAATAAGGAATTCTCAAGTGAGTCTAGTCAGCAATGGAGACTGGTGTGGCAGTACAGTGAGTCCCTCTAACACAAGACACTGTTTCTAAATGACTGTGTAAGGTAGCAAGAAATTATACCATCACTGAATAAAAGCGCAACCCATAACCAGCACTCAGCATTTGCCTTAGCTTAAGGGCACAGCATTTTGCAAATCTTGTAAAATCAAGTGGTTGATCTGATAAGGCACTCCGCATCGCTGGGGCTCTCCCTATCTGAGGACAGAATCAAACCCTGTGAGCTTTGCTCAGAGTATCTCACTCGCAGCTAGACTTCTTTGCTGGAAGAGTTATGCAATCTTAGCTTACATCTTATCACCAGTAGTGCAACAGTCAGACTTCAGGGTTTGTTGTCTCACAGGCACCCACTTTATTCTCACTGCTGGGTAGCAGCATTAGACACACAGCCTCAGAGTGAAAGAACAACAGGGAGGGAATGAGTGATAAGGAGTAGAAAGAGCTTGCAGAGTTAGCACCTGCACAACAGACTTACGCTGAAGCTTACTTCATTGATGTGGGGCATTTCTTGCATCTGGGGTGTACTGATTAAGGGAACAAAATACATATTCTACCACAGTGAATGCCAGAAGTAACTGTCATGTTCACTCATGCTGCACCACCAAGAAGATTACATAGGCTATTAATTAGGTTTGGGTACAACAAAACATACTTTAAGAAATGACTCAAAGGACCAGTGAAAGGCAGAGAGTGAATTTCTAAAATGGAGAATGATACATATCCTTACATATCCTTAATGAGCATATATATCCTTAATGAGCAAGAGGATCAGCTAAATGCTCCATCTTTTTCCAGTCGAGACAGGAATTTCTTTAACAAGTCCCTGTGTCCAAACACTAACACAAACACTGAGGCTTTTGCAGAATTTGGCACTCATGCTCCTTTAAGTTGTGGGTTTTCTGGTTTTAACCTTCTCTGTCCTTTATCACAGTGCCAAATAAGCTACTTGAAGCTTCTGAACCATTCATTGCATTCTTTAAGGACCAGAAATAGCTGAAAAGCCCTTAGGTAAGAAGAGGGACCCCCTTGCCTTGCCCTGCACTGCTCCCATTTACCATTCCCAGATACATGATGTGTTGAAGGTGGGTCCTCAGCAACGCAGTGATTCTCCCCTGCTCTTACTCTAAATACTGTGCGTACTTCATTCTGTCTCTGATTGCCTGTAGCTGAAACTGGGGGTGCATCTCCATATTTTTAGAAAACACTACAGTCTTTTAAAAATAGAAATATTTTTGCATAACCAGAAAATACTAAAGGATCAGTTCTGTCTGATCCTGTGAATGCTTCAAGTTTTCAGGCACTGATTTCAGTGGGAATCGCTAAGGCACAATCTAAATCAGAGACTCTCTATTAGAACTGAGTTTTATGGCCCCAATTCTTCCAAACCATGATAAACCATAAAAAAACAATGCTGAACAAACACAGATCTAGTCCCATGCATAGCCACAGGAAACTGACAGCAAGAGGAACTGGAAAGCTTCAGAATAAAATATGAGGTTGCACATTAATAACAGAAAACAATGTACTGCATATAAATCTACTATTTTTTCTTTCCTTAGACATAGGAAAAAATAAATCTTTTTTTTTTTTTTCTGCTCAGAAAACAGGGGATTAAAAATATCAGATGAGTGATTTGTAATTGGTCTCCAGACTGCACCTTTTTCTTTAGTAAAGTGCATGCAAGTGAATAAAACTGCATGGATGGACTTTATTAGCTGAAGCTTTCCTTCCTGACTCTGGGATTAGAAGAATACTTTAACCTTGACACATTCATCTTATATTCACAAAGCTCAACTTTTAACAGCCCCTTCTTCTTTCCTCTTCGGTTGTCTGGTTCTGGCACATAATTTTCTAAATTAGAAGAGGCTACTGTTGTGCCTTAAAAAGGAAAGGAATTCTCACTTATCTTTGTTATCAACAGCATGGAGAAATTCAAGATGGTTTATTATTAATACATTCTAAAAGTCTATTGCAGATGGCAGAAATATGACAAAAGCAGATGTTTGTACAAATAAGGCTCTTGAAAGGATGGATTAGGCTATCCTTTAAATATACTAAAAGAAAAATAGAGGGAGCATGATTTTGCTTATCAAATAGTAAAGCAAAGTATACAAATGTAAGTTACTTTTATATTAGTGAGAAATTGGTTTTCCTTGTATTGCTTCCTTTACACTAGAGAAGTTTCCAATGAGATTTGTACCTGCACCAAGGGGCAAGTACAAATACTGCTCCTGCTGCCCTCCCTGAAGGCAACTGGGCTGTGGTGGAGTTTCTGTGAAAACTCTGTAGCTAGGGGGAAAAGGTCTGTGTGCAGCTAGTGGCACACCTCTCATCCACAGACAGGAAGAAAAGTGTCTGTGGAAATAAATACTTAGTCAGAGGGGTGGGGGAAATGAGAATGCAAGGAAGTTTTTGTATGTGTGTGTGGAAGGGGGTAGTATAATCAAAACACTTGAAAGTTAATTGCAGAATAAAAGAATATACCTCAAAGGTACACACTTCCTCAATACACCAATTTATTATAATTACAGAGTTTACCCTTACCTTTTTTCTTTATCCAGCCACATATTTGAATAGCTTTAGATTAAAGTATACTTCTTCTTAATTACGGCATTTAATTCTCAATTCATAATTGGTGTCTGGTGCTAAGCTCCTATAACTCTTCTTGTCACTGTATTAAGGGGGCCTGTTTAATTTGCCTGAGGTAAGCTAAAATGGAAAGTACCATCTCACTGGAGTAATGTGAGATAATTCTTGTGGCTTTAATGATCAAATATTGCATTGCTTGTAGGGGGTAAAGCAAAAGGGGAGTGACAATGGGCAGTCATACCTGCCAACAGCTAATCAAGGTAGATGCTCCCCTAATAATTTGAAGGGGTTTTATTACATGCTTTAAGCAGATGAAAGTAATACTGCTCAGAATAAACAAACACCACTAGATCTTGAATAAAAATCATTACAAAGAGCTACTGGGAACTCCTCTGCCATGTATCTAGCAGGAGTGTGGAAGACAGAAATTTCTATCCCACATAATCACAGCTTTCTCCTACCACTTGGGAAATGCAGCAGGGGCAAAAGCTGAAATTACTTTGTGTATATCTGGGAGGAAAGCATCTGATGGCTGTCAGGTGCAAACCAGAAATGGCTGTTGCATCCTGCTGTAAACCCACATTACCTAAAACTAATGCACACAAGCTTCCTCAAGGCTTTTGTTCAGGCTTTAGGTACTGTCTGGTAACTCTTCTTTCAGTTCAAGATAAGTGGGTGTATCTATCTCCAAATAAGGCTCCAAAGCTCCATCATCACTCAGATTTGCAAGGCTCTTAAGAAATTTCTAAATTTGTTCTCCCCGTGGCAATTTACCTCAATATGCATTTTCTCCCACAGTTTTCCATTAAATTAAACAATTAGCCTGTTTTGTAGATTTGAGGGCCTACTCTTTCTGCACATATAGTGTTTTTTTTTTCTGCTCCTATTTCCTCTGTCCTTACCATCTGCCACATTTTTGATGTGCACCAACTTATCAGTATGATGAGATGGTTTGACAGTCTAGATAGTAAACAAATTGTCACTCCTGTGCTTTTCTCTAAGAAATGCGTACCTAGCAGTGATTGTTGCAAACCACCTGTTTTTGCATAGCAGCTCTTTCTACTGTTTAATGGTTTTTCTCTCACTGTAGTCAGTAACTACATTGGTGGCCATTTGTTTGCTGGATTGTTGTCCTGTGCTACACAGGAACCAAATTAGTTCATCTCACATTTACAAAATTACAAAAGAAGCCCTGGAGCATCTTTTCCCTGGCAGTGTTGAAGGCCAGGAAGGACAGGACCTTGGGCAGCATGGTTTGGATGAGGTGTCCCTGCCCATGGCAGGGGGTTGGAACCAGATGACCTTAAGATCCTTTCCAACTTGAACCATTCAACGATTCTAAGCAGTAACCAATTCTTTGGTGCACAGCCTTTCCACATTCCCTTCAGGTGCAGATATATTCTTTGTATGCATTGTAAGAGCGCCTCAGTTTTATGTGGCATTAAGACCTATCAATCTGGGATGCTCTGTTTCTTGTTTATACCAAAGGGAATAAACAACAATTACATTACATCCTGTTTTATCACTTTCTTCATCCAGCAACAACCAGAGGAATGTAAGACAGCCATTCATTTACTGCTGTAACTCATAGTACTGACAATGAAAGAGTTTTGTTTGCTTTCTGCTTCAGGTCTTTGCAGTCTTTTCCATAAATATGCCAGGATTAGATCCTGCTGGTGAATAGGGACAATCAGCAAGACTTCTGGAGCCACTGAGAGTTGAACAGTCTTCAACCGGCAAGCACTTGCAACAAAAGCTCTGCCACTGTGGGATACAAATGAATGTGCCTTCCTGCAATTTGTGCAAAAAACAACTCTGAGACAGACAGAAGAATTCAAGCAGTACCATGGGATTCTTATGCATGACTTTTGTATCATCTTGAAGCCAACTAGATAGACGGTCCCAATCAGAAACAGACTATTCCCTTTGTAGTTCTGTGGGACTAAGACATTTGTCATCGTAACATTGCTCATAATTCTTATTTTGCCTCACATGGAGAAATGCAGTGAAATTGTAGTCTTGCTGAAGGCACGTTTCTTGCCTACTGCATCATTAGTCATTGGCCACAGATTTCAATTTAACAAGCAAAATTAGCCAGCTAAGAAAGCCATTGTTACCTGTGTTGCCTATCAGACTGCTTCATATATCTGAACATTGAAACTTCATTAGCTCATTGAGAAATCGCTTGCTCTGGAGATGGCAAGATGACCCAAAGACTGACAAAGAGCTTGAGCATCTCTTTGGTAAAGAAGTACCAAAGCAAGACTCCAAAGAAATATGCTACATCAGTTGTACCAAACTATATGCCAAACTGTCATGCGGTGTTTGGTAATCTCAAGTACACTGATACCAATCTTCAGTGTAACTCATATCAGCACCTGCTTTGAATTAGCCATGCAGTGTTATTACTGAGAGAAAACTTTTCATGAAATTAGACCTAACTCAAGTATGCATGCAAATAGCTGATCATTAACAAGGACACCACAGGACATCAACTAATGCTGTTTAAGGAGGGAAGGTAATGCAAACCACTTTTTGTGGTCCCTTTCCCTCTTATCCCTTCAGGAACTGCAGTAGTATTAATGCTAGAGAGTAATATTGAAGTGTATCCACAACCTTTTTGTTCATTCAGTTTCATGAGGTTCTTTGGATGTTCCTCACCATTGGCATAGCATTTGATTTTCCCAAACCGCTTGTCAAAAAATTAGAGATTTCACTCTTCACTCCCTCTTCTGTCACTGATGAAGGGTCAGAATCAAATTGGTCCTAGTAGTAATCCCAAAAAGATGCTAGGGGTGATTTTTCTCCATCAGGAAATACAGCCACTAAGTGATTCTGCTTCCTTAGGCTTGATCAGCTTTCAGTTTGAAAATGAACCTTTCCTCTAATCCCATAGCAATTTTATGTCTTTAAAATGTTCTAGTGTGGAACGTCATCAAGGACCTTCCAAAAGTACTAGTTTAACGTATCTGCTGGATCTCCTTTACCTACAGGCTTATTGACACTTTTCAAAGAAGGCTATCAGACTTCCCTTTACAGAGGCCACACTAGTTCTTTTTCATTAGAACACTGATAATTTTGCAATGAATTCTGAAAATCCTGCTTTCCAGGTATTCTTCAGCAACTTTTCTCTGTGTGTGTGTGACATTTTCTGAACAACTTCAAGAAATTTGGAGATAATTAAAAAATCTAAGTTATAAAAGAAAAATGTACAAGATCCTTATCAGACTCAAATGTGGCTCATCACTGCATCTGGCATCAATCTCACAGATACCAACAGGGACAATCCACTAAGCTCTTGCTCCAAAACCCAGGCAGATATTGGATAGCTTAGCTTCTACAACAGCTTTCTACCACAAAATAGAAGAAGCAAATGATGAACCTCACCGCCTTTTCATCATGGGAGTTTCATGGGAATAGACTTGCCAGGACATAAAGCCTCCAGAACTATCTGACAAGTTGCATTCAACTCCCTGCTAGTTACCAGTAGCAAACACCACTTTTGGTTATTTGTGAAAAGCTGTCTTACTGCCTTGATGTAATTCTATCATGTATAGGACTGAAGCCCTTTATGCCTTATTCAAGGGATCTAATAGCAACAGACAAAATTATGCATGAATTACAGAGAAGTTTCCTACTGCTGCAGGAATTAAAATCTTCCATAGTTAACATACACAGTTGTCCATTTGAGTTTAGTGTAGGCCGCAAGTCATTCCTGTGCTTCTCTTAAAATACTCCTTGTTAAATCCATGTGAATGCAGAAGTGAAGTATTTTGTTAAACCTTATAATTTCTGCAAGCCAGCAAGAACTCCTAACACAAGTGTTCTGAGAAAACTGCTGCTGCAGATGTGGTCCCAGACTGTGCTTTCATCATCATTGCAGGCTTTGCTGCTGGAATATTTCCTTGCTTTTTCTGTTCATGCTGACCAGGTAGCAAGACTGACCGCCAAGAAGTGAACACTGCCTTGTGTTTCCAACTGATGTTAGAAGACAGCCAGCCAAGGGATTGGCTAAGTTCAGACTATTTTTAATACGACAAAATGAGCTGCCTGCTCATAATGCTTGGGAATACGATCCCATTATTCTCAAGCAAACTGGCTGACAATTTTGCTATCTTAAAAGACCATGTGGAAGAAAACATGATCATGAAAGTGCTGGCCTTCTGTTATATGTGATGGCTCAGAACTGAGACCAGCTGAGAAAGTCCTAAAGGAGTTAACCACTTGCCAAGATCCTTGACATAGCTAAAAGCTTCAATACTATTTCTTTTAAAAATGCCCAAGAAATCCTGATCCAAATCCCACACTGACTACACTGATCGATTTCTTGGAAATCACTTTTAAACTTCATCCAGACAAGGCCTGAGGTGATTTTGCTACAAACAGCTAGTGTAACTGTTTCTGCTCTTTGTCAACTATAAAACTTAACAGACTCTTGGATACTGTCACATCTGACCCTAGAATCTCCTTTTAACTCTGGTGATTTTAAGAACTTCACCAAAAGCACACTAATTTGAGCTGTCACTATCATGCTGTGCTGTCTCCAAGCACATGGTCTGGTTGAATGCAAGGTGCAACCAGCCAAAGATTTAATCCTTTCAAGCTGTTATTAATGGAGACTGGCTGATGAGGCTTGCGGGGTTCCTCATTGTTCTTCATGTCACTCCTCATCTGACTATTGTGCACAGCCCCCTGAAGCTGCCCCATTGGACAAGTTATCAAATCATGCCTCACTCGTCGCAACCCCAATCTATCTGAAAGATTGCAATGCAAGCAGGAACAGGTTTTGAATTCATCTCTGACATCATTTACATGCCATTCCTTTGCACTATGAGAGTGTATTTGTTCAAAGCTACGGAGCTGTGCCAAAGGCAGCCCCTTCTGTTATCAAGGCCAACACGCTTGACTCATTGGAAGTGCAGATTGCCAAAGGGTAAATTGGAACTGCTGCATTAGCTGGTTGACAAGACACCTGTCTTTCAGAGCATCAGGGGCCTCCCTCCAGAACCTGGGACTATTACTGCATTCACAATCCAATAGCGTAAGCTCAGCAAAGTCTTTACTCAAGTGTGTAATACTTCTGTCTTGCTCATAGTGAGTCACAGACCTCACCACTCTTAAGAGGAAAGAATGCAAACCACAGAGGAGTTAAATTTATTTCCTTCAGATGGATAATTATATCACCTAAAAACATGCACAGAGGGCTTCATGGTTTCTCATGCAGTCTGAACACCTACTAGAGGTTGCTGTGTAATATGTGGAGGATGCTGTTCCTTGTTTGTACAAACAGAATTCATGCCATGACCTGTTTCTCTACTTCTCCATTCAAGCAGAACCCAGAAAGATGCTGGGGGAGCAGGACAGGGATGACAGACAACACAAGACAACTGTGATGGCATTTTGCTTCTGCTGCTGGGAAGTTACATGCACATACCTCAGGCCCTTCCTACCCTGTGTGTTCTGCTCCAAAAGTGCAACATTGTACATGCAGGAATCCACTAGCTCAAACAAAGCTGTTTTAGGGACAGCTTCTCTTTGCTTTACCCATGAATGACTTCTTAGTGGGATTATTCCACATGAATAAGGAAGGGTTATCTGGACTGTAAGACCTGCTTTCTTTGGAGTCTTGCAAGGGCAACAGTGGAAACTCTATTGTTGAGACACATAAAACCAGAACAGACAAGTTGCTACGAACAAGGCTGTGCCACTTAGACCCAACCCTCTGGTGGGAGTCATGTAGAAGGCCCTCTTACTAGGGACATTTTCCCTTCCAAGGCTTCACAGTTACTAATCCTGTTAAATGACTGCACCTCTCTTCCCATGCAGCTACTCAACCTGGAAAAAGACAGCCTGCTAGCTGCTTCCCATGCCTCTTGGAGTGCTGAACTCACTGTGAGGTGCAGGCAGGGTACTCCCTCCCAACCCACCATTTCCCTGTAAGGAACAAATAACACTGCAAGGGAATGAAGCTTCTGTTCATCCCTATCCCTTCCAGATACCCATGTGTAGGAGAGAGAAGTCAACCCTAAAAAGAGCATGGATAAAAGCCCCAGACAACTACAGAAATGATGGAGGCTAGGTGACATATGTGGCAATTGTTTTCCCAACTCTAATTCAAAGGACATCAGCTTCAGTCAGCTGTCTAGCACTCTAACCCTCTTGGCTTTAGTTCCAAGTCCTTACTCCTATCACAGGTCTTTGTGTTTTCAAAGAACAGCTTATCAGGCAGTATCTATTTTATTTCTGAAAGCATCACAATCTCCCTCAATTAATCACCTCACTTTCAAGGTTCATACACTACATATGCAGACTTTGCTTTTTTGATGACTAATCGCAGGCAGCATGCCTCCTAAATGCTGACACCAGTATAACTTGTATAATAGACCTATGCAGCATTCTGATCTGCGCTTGTCCGTACACTGGTGCAAACATTTTTCCTTGGGTTTACAGTAATTCGAACAATGATTGTTTCAATGCCAAGAAACAGCTGCTTGTTTCTCAGTTGTTGTCCTCAGCAACCTGGTGGACCTGGATGCTGGGAACAGTTTAAAGCAGTTGCTACAGCGAGGAGTTAAAAATCATTAAGCTTATTCTGAAACCCTAGCTGAAGGGCTGGTGCACTGTTTGGGTTTGAATTAGTCACTTGACCTCTGTTTGTTTTATTCATCCCAGCTGGAGAACTGGGCATAAAAACAGATCCTTGCTGCAAATCTACAGCAGATTAAAGGAGTGAAGACAGAGCACACTAAGAGAACAAAATCTAGCCTGCAGTATTTTCATCAGTATAACAGCTGTGGGTTTCAGGTGGAGTTTTAACAGTATCTCTCTGACTTAGGATGCAGTTTCTCAAGCAACAGGAGTTCCTGCATATACCTTACCTGCCTGCATACACAAAGCAATAACATGCAGAGGTACTAAGTATTTCATCCTATACTCATTCTGCATTCAAATCTGAATCCCTACCATGTTAATGCAGGTCCAGATGCACCACAGCCCAAAAAGTTAGGACAAAATGTGCACTGCTGCATACACACACTTTTTTTGATCCTGGAAATCTTATCAAAGTTGAATTTAATAACTCTGGAGATTTGTCTGGGATATGTAGATCTAGAGCTACAGCTCCCTCAGAGCAATACACCTCCTCCAGCAGCTTTTGGATACAAGCATTGTAACCACAGAGCCACTGTTGGAGTATACAGCTGTTCCTGGACCTAACCAGGCCTAATGTGAATAAGTTGGACCAATAGCTGCTTAGTAAATTCAGCTAAATCTGATTTACTGTGTGCGCACTCCTCCACATACTTCAGCATATGATAAACATGAGCCACAGCCAGATATTCGTCTCATGAGATCTCAAAGGCCATTAGCACAGGCTCAGTAGACTTAACTATGGTAAAATATGGCCTACAGAGCCAGATGTGGTATGACTGTATTGTGCACTGTCCTGCTTTCAGTCAGTTCACATCTAGTCAACTGGAGTATTTCTGAACCTAAGGGGTATGCACATCCCTGAGTACAAAAGGATGTTTACAAAAGTTATTTGGAAGCTGAAGAGATTTCTCTCCACTGCTTGCTGACCTTTGGATAACCAAAATAAGATCCCAAATACTTTCTAGACAGTCAGCTTCCTCTGCAGTAAGGTTTTAAGAGATTTGTTGTGAAATCTGGAAAGCTTTATCAACTGATGAACATGAAGAGTGTAAGATCAAAAATGACACACAAATGTACTGAAGGACAGCTGGAAAAACACCATTCAGAAGCAAGAACCAATGATATAATGGAAGATTAATTTGAGCAATATAGTTAATATTCACTTTTCACCTTTGCAAGGAGGTGACTTTACCATTATTTTTTTCTGTTTTACTTCCCATTTGCCAGCAAATGCACCCACCTGTTTCTCCACGCATAGTATTGCTGTAGTACTCAGGCAGAGTTTGAAAGCTCTATAAGACGTATAGCCTTTCCAAGGTCTGCAAGCCCAGTCCTTCCACAGCAAGGACATGCACATCCCACTGTTACTGGGACATGCTATTACACTCAACTCTAAATAAACTTTGACTGTCTTCACGATCCCTTTGAAGTTGGTGACACATGGACCTTGCTTACAACTGAACACTTGATATGCTTAAGAGGTAAAATCTGTCTCCATGGATCAGTGCATGGACCAAGTGCTATTCAGAACCCTCCTGAAGCCTACCCAGAAGGCTAACATGGAATTCAGCTGAAGCTGACCACCTGCACAAGGAAGAGTGCATAACAACACTATCCACAAAGACACATAAAAAAAACTGGCAGGCAGACACCAAGTAAGGCTGAAAATGGATTTTTCTATGTGTTTCTTTTCCACCCACATATAATGCCCTGTCCCTGGCAAGCACAGTATGATACTATGGCACTATAATACTTATTACTAACAACAAAATCCTTTGTCTAAGCAAAAATACATATGGAATTCTTACTGAAACACAAGCAATAAAAATTTTGAGTTACAGAATAATAAAGTTATAGCAAGTCCTAACTGTTGAAAAACACCTTTTATATCTAACACAAAATAATTTTCTTATTGCGTATGATGAAATTCAGGTAATTTGAGAAACCCAAAAAGGGATTCTTGGATTTCTCTCCCTTAGGCTACTCATAAACAAAATTATGCACAACTTTGGAAACTTTATTTCAGAATCATTTTACACCTTCGTTTTTAAGAGTTGTTTGAAGGCAAATTCCAGCTGAAAACTCTGATGCCTTATTTTTGGCAAACTTTCTTTCAGAAGCTCTTTTCCTTTTACCACATCTTTACCTATGCAGATATATACCAACATGAAATGAATTGTCTTAACCTGGTTTATTCACCTGTTCTGACAATTTAACCTATGAGAGGATGAAAACAGAGCAAGACTATTTTAGGTAGTATAAGAAAGACACATCTTTCAAGGAGTTCTTGCACACAGGTGATGATGGCCACAGAGCAGCACACCAGTGCATGCAATCTGGGGGATTCTGCATGCAAGTACATGCGCTCTGTTACTGAGTTTGCACATGCATAAGGAAGACCTTTTATTAGGCACACCCACTGAGAAAATTTAGCTTCAAAATGGCTGGGAAGAAAACAAAAATCAGCATTTTTCCACCTTTTGCTTTTAAAATTTTATGGTCAAAATAATGGATAAAAATACAACTCAAACATAGAAGCAACCTATTACATAAACTTTAACTGCACATGACTTCTTTTGAAGTATCATTAACCGGTGGTTAAACATGGCTACTTATTAAGAGCCACTGTTGCTTTGCCTTTGGATACTCCATATCGTCAAAAAAAGACTCCAACATGTCTGCAAGTCTAGTCATGAATCTCTCTCCTGAAACAACCATGCAGGAGCAAAAAAAGCTCATTGGAAGGCAGACTCCAGACCGTTATGGATGAGTTACAACTCAAAACATTAATTCTTTCTTCTCTTTCCCCCTTTATTGCAGATCTCACTGAGAAGTTAGCCTAGAGTAATGGTCCACGTTACCAACTCCAGCTGCTGGCTTCATCCTGTCCACATAGGTAATTCCACAGCTCAGGAACCAGTTTGCAAAATCCAAGAGTTTTCATCCCAAGGGAACCAAAATGATCTGAATATATTGGCCACTGAGAATACCTCATCAGCACTGTTAATTTTAACAGTTCTTGGCCAGTTCAGGAGCAGTCTAAGACTCAGAAGAACAGATAGGTGGGCCAGTAGCAACACCTGCTCCCCGGTCTGAACTGCCCCCAGTAGTCTGTCACTCCCTTGGGATTCGAAAGCCATCCATCTTTCCCTCAAGCCTACATACATCTAATATGATCTTGTTCTCACATCAGGTAAGCTTCCAACAAGATCCACCAAGGCCACATAAAACAAGACGTGATGACTAAGGGAACAAAACATTGCATCTGTGTTGGTATAAACAAAAAAGAACCTCTTCCGCCTCTTCTTTCATGGCAGCTTTGCCAAAGTACAACTTGTTAAAGACAAGGCACAGCCTAATACACATATCCAAGGCCATGGCATTTTAAGCACAATAATTTTCCTACACTTAAATCAATCCTGAAAAACTACAGGGAAATGTAAACAAAACATACATGGCCCTGGATTGCCTCCAGAGTCCTGTGATACACTGCAGGCAGATGATAATGTAACAGCATGGTTTCACTAGGGGTAAATCCTGCTTGATCAATTTGGTGGCCTTCTATGATGGGGCTATGGAACTGATGAAAAGGGGTAGAGCAGTTGATGTCATCTACCTGGACTTGTGCAAAGCATTTGACACTGTCTCACATGACATCCTTGCCTC
>JASSUY010009277.1:0-22654 GCA_032466535.1 Forpus xanthops | reverse complement strand
GAGGGACTGTACTGAGAGGACAAGGGGTAACGGGTTCAAACTTAAACAGGGGAAGTTTAGATTGGATCTGAGGAAGAGATTCTTAACTGTAAGGGTGGTGAGGCACTGGAATGGGTTGTCCAGGGAAGTTGTGAATGCTCCACTGCTGGCAGTGCTCAAGGCCAGGCTGGACACAGCCTTGAGTGGCATGGTTTAGTGTGAGGTGTCCCTGTCCATAGCAGGGGAGTTGGAACTAGATGATCTTAAGGTCCTTTCCAACCCTAACTATTCTATGATTCTATGATTTATTAAGTTAGTAGGGAAAAATCAGCCAAGAACCTTTATATGGTGACATAAAATACGTATCATAGTTACAGGAAGACCATTTTATTTATGTAAAAAGGGCAATTGCTCAAGGTGAGATTGGGATAAGTCTTCTCTAAATCAATTAAATGCTTCCCTTTTAAGCAAAGTAACTTCTAAATAGCAACAGAAAAGTCTAGTAAAGCTGTGCCAGATAATGTGCAAGCTCAGAACAGTAGCCCATGAGATTACCTAGGCAGATTTCCTGAATTTAAACTCATCCTGTTTTGAGAGAAGATTCAGCTCTCACACCACGCCAATATGATGCAAGACATGAGCTGTATCACCAGCAGCAAGCATTAAGGCTACAAAGAAGACTCAGATAACCTACAGAATTCCTCACAATACCATTTACAGATACTATAGCTTAAGAGAGAAAATCTTGCATCTTTTGCATCTCTTCTTGTGGGTTGAACCTAGTTTGAACTATGCTTCCTTGCTTGCAGTGACAGATGAGGTCAGGGGATATAACACCAGTCATTTTAAATCACACATTCAAGGTTCAGGTAGGCCTATGAAGCAAACAAGTCCTGTAGTGGTTATGACCAGACTGTTAGGTGTGCTGTCTGCACCTCTTCTGGAAATCGAAGTTTAAAAATCTTCAATCTCAGGCATTATAAAAAACCCTATAAGCACTCATCAATATACCTGGGTGTCACCAGACATTCACATGAAGGGAGCAGATAGGATATTGCATATGAGCACCAGGAAACGTTTGGAAAAAGCACATCTCAGAAACATGAATACTAAAGCTATGTAGCACCCACTGCCATAGGCATGTACAAACCTTGTTACACCTGTTTTCAGTGAAGGAAAAGTTTAATTTGTGGGCAATTCATCAAAGGCATCAGCCTTTTTCCAAGGAACCAGTCAACATTTCCCTTTGTTCAACCTAATCTCTATCTGCAAACAACAGCATTCCACACCAGTGCTGCCATGTGAATCCTGTTAAATTGTGCAAACTGGAGCCCATCATGATTTAACCATGGGCACCATAAGAGAACAAAAAAAAAAACGCACCAAAACCCTCCTTCATGGTGCTCAGCAAGGTCTTGCTGCAGCACTTTCACAGAGGAGCACAGCCTTCTCAGCTCTTGTAACCCTTTCAAACACCACTGCATAGCAAATAAAGAAGGTGCACCTCCCTCACAGAAAGTTCTCTGCAGAGTTCCCATTTACTCCCAACCTTCCCTCACTCAAAGCACAGACCATAAACACAAGGCTTTACTCACAGCTCCTCCAGCTCCCTGTTTTCTCTTCCAGTTCACATGGATCTTGTGATCTTGTAGTCAAGCACTATCACAATGGGTTTATCTCCTCTTGCAGGTCTTTTCTGCCAACCTCTCCTGCTGCAGTCACAGATTCCTCACACCCTCAGGTACAGATGAGGGCAAATTAGGTACTCAGGCTCTATTAAGCCTCCTTCCTGCTAATTCAGGGTTATACCTCTGCATTCAGTCAATCCCATAATTCCCCATCCCTATGGTGAAAAGAGGACAGACTTCAATCCCTATTACGTATAAAAGATACTCAGGAGATGGGCTGCTTTTTACTTGGAACAAGGTAGGAAACAGATTCCTTTCTGCCATCACAGAGATTTGCAGCAGTTCCAGAAAAATATTTTGGTTTGCTTAGAGAGGGACCTGTATGGTTTAAAATTCTAGAGGACTAAAATGAGACAGGCCTGCTCATTTCAGAAGAGTAAACAGTTTTGGTTGGGCAGCTGAGATCAAAAAGACCCTAGTCCAGCTGATTTTGGCCTCTCTCTTAAATTGCAAAGGAGTGTCCCAGTCACTTGGGAACACTTAACACAGAAGAACTTGCTTCTGACTAGGAATGCCAGCTACACTGGAGAAGTTTTCCGTGAATGGGTATGTTGTAAAAACTGCCAAGTTACCAAACTAGCACTTTCTACAGACTGACAAAAACAGTTCCCTCCCCCACAAAATATGGAGGGTTTTGCCTTCAATGCAGCAAACTGAATGCAAAGTACTCTTCCCACCACACTTCACCAGGTTCAGGAACAGCAGTGAAGAGCTGCTCTTCAAACCAGTGTGAAAGTACTCAATTGAATGGCCCAATTTTTAATTTTTGCATGTGAAGAGAGTAACCTCTACAGCCTAGTGCTTAGCTCTGCACAAGGGAGGACACATGGATTTCAGTTCCTCTTCTGGCAGCTATCCTGCACTTATTATTCATAAGAACCATAACATACAACACCCCCCCTTCCCTTTTCTTCAGGAGAGCTCTCACCAGCAACTGACACACTCACTCTTCCTGATCCAAAGCATACTTAATTATTGCATGCAAAACTTTAGTAAAAGGAATTCAGTAAACAGAATACTAGAACACTTTATAGCCTGGCAATGAGAACGTTGCCTTTCAAATTCCTGCAGGCAGTGAATGAATTGGACTTTGTGTACCTACTGTCCGCATGAATGCTTTAATCATTAAGCCTTTGGGCTTAATGTAGGGAAGGTTATAGGCCGCTTTTGCCTTTTTACCAGCCTAAGACAATAAATAAAACTTTCCCATCTCAACTTCATTTTAATCACAAACAAAATATATCCATAGCATATGAACGCACCAAGCAACATACCCTTTCTCTCCCTGACCTTTCAGGCCAAAGTGTAGGAACAGGCCACCATCACATAGGGTCACCTGGGTACCCACATGTAATGAATAGCCATCCCTTCCTGAGACACTCGTCTTTAGATCTCTCACTCCTCTTTCTGGACTGGTATCCAATTTACACAGTCAAGTACAAATCAGGCACCTACAGGCTGTTCTCCCAGGCCTACAGAGTACCTCTTTCTTCATATTTCTTCTGCTAAAAAGTACCACTATCTGTTCCAGAGGTAGCTGGGTTTTGCATGGAGCCTGTGCTCAATAAGTCCAGGATGACAGTTCAATTAATTTCCATATACAAAGGAGATAGATACCTCATCTGTGAACCTCAATGGAACTTATACAGATGAGAGGCCCAAAGCTCTCCAGCACTACCAAGCCTGAGCCACCCCTGTGCATGGCACATGCTATGTGGGAACTGGATTTTATCAGAGAAGCAGGCAGCTGGGGATTGCAGATCCTTCAATGCAAAATTGCAGCAGTGTGAATTTTAACCTCACATACATAAATACCACTTAAATCTATTTTGTGGATTTAAAATTTAGGCCTTTTTAAAAAAGTAATAGCCCCAGTAAGTATTTTTCTCTCTTTGGCACTTTTCTCTTTTCTACCTAACCTGTGAATTAAAAGAGCCAGTCAGTTTATAACAAGGCTACAAACCAGAGTTTGGAAACAAAAAAAGACAGAAGGCTAATTTGCTTAACATCTACCCCACTTGAATGAACCCCAAGTTCGCTGGGCATTTATCCTTAAAGTATACTTGACAATGGGGCAATATGAAGCTAAAACACTCAAAGGCAAAACGGTTCTGGAATAATCAATTCATGCACATTCATTGAAAGCTCAATACAAAACCCTTTTCTGTGCTAAGAGAAGAGCTCTGGAAGTTTACTGGTCATGAATGAGAAGTCTCACTCTGTATCACAATATAAGTTAGCAAATGTATTGTGAAGTCATGTCAATGCATTACAGTGCAGGATAAAATACAAAACATAACAGGATAGCTCTTTAAAACAATGCAGACTATAAATTAATAGGATAGCTCCTTCCTAGAAGCTGAAAATATGGGCTAAATGCTAGCTTCAAATCTGTGCAGCAGGCTCCTTGACTAGCATTTGGCTCTCAATAAGGAGATTACTGTAGGATTAAGCCTTACCTTGGGAGGTAGAAAAGAAACAAATCTCTAATTATCTCTGCTCCCATAGTCTGGCCATGATTTTTTTTCTCTGAGGAACAAAAAGCTTTGTATTGTCTAAAGTTTAATGTGTGTATTCTTTCAATTAGTTTATATATATTTGAAAGTATTAATAAGGTAACACGTAAGTCTTATTTACTAGTTCATACACATGCTTTTTAATAGGAATATTTTTTGTAATTGCGTTTTCAGCATATGCATTTTGTCATGCTAAAAAGCCCCTTTTTAAATATTTTACTCTATAATCTGAAATTTCCTTTTGTGTATGACCTACACCACTTGAACCACTATAGGAGAAGGAATTTTGGATTTGCAATCAATCAGTTTACTTCTTGTTACTATTTAACTAAACTATTGACAAATATTTGCAAAGCAAAGTCTTTGTTAATGACTAAACACCATCAAGAACAGAAATAACCTTCCTCATTTAGAGAGGAATGCCATCCAAGGGCAAAATTTATTATCTTATTCTTCCTCCTAGAGGCAAAGTTGGGAAAAAAATAACTGAGGAAAAAAAACAAAGTCTTGATCTAGAAAAATAAAATAAAAAAGCACATGAGATAGTGTTTTGGGGGAATTTGGTGAAGAGGAAAGAGAAGGATGAATGCAGAGAAGAAAAGACACAGAGAAATGACAGAGAGGACAAGACATCACAGGAAGGTACAGGACAGTAAGGAAAATGCATGAGGAAGATGCGAAAGAGAAATATGGATTGTTGCACGAAAGGGAAACCCAGGATAAATACTGATGTTGCACATCTAGAAGAAATTGAAAACACCATGAAAATTCAATAAGCTACAGTAAAGAAACCAGAGCTAAAAAAAAACCCCAAAACAGAAACCAAACCAACATGAAAAATGAAAACCCTAAGTTATCTCTAATTTTCTCATTTGTACTAAAGCTAATCTGAATTAAACACACTTGTTTGATTTAGAGGAAGTCAGGATAGCTCTTCAAAATGTTGAGTGTCCAAATCACGATTTTCCTGAAAAGTTTTTATTTTGTTAGGAAAAGTAGAACAAAATGTTATTCTCAGTTAAATGAAATGGATGGTAAGTTTGCCTAACCGAGAAAACCGCCTCATTTGGGGTTAATTTATAACTAAACTTTTCCTGCATGAATTCTTGTAGGGTTTCTGGGGAGTTATTGATAAAATACCATATTCTATTCAATGGATGAACTTTCCCAAGGAGGATTGCAGCTTCCCATCTGCCAGAACTGTTACATTATACACTACCTGTAGGAAAACCAGTGCGCCACAGGAGATGTTGCCTTGAAAAGACACCTAGTTTAGAGACCAAAATGGGAACAAGGCACAGAACTGTTTCTTTCCCCTCCCACTTGCACTAATTATCTGCTTTCAGCCTGCAGCATTATTATGGTTTTCTATTTCCTATCCTCACATCCTCTAACACCCAAAGATATCTCTTCCACACTCCATGCTCTTACTGCTACACATATATGTTACATCACCTCATCTCTTTTGACATTACCACTAATTTCCCTCTCCCCTCATCCTTATTTACTGGACATTGCTGCCAAGACTAGCATGCCTGCTATGAAAACTAACGTGCTCACTTTGGTATTTCAGGCACATGATCCTGCCCAAGAATCTCCATTCTTGAATGGCTGTTACTCAGACCCTCTTCATGAGCCCAGAAAACAAGCCTCTTAAGCCAATGCTAGATAAGGGGTCAATGTATGAGGATATCAGTGTATTTGTAAAAAATCAAGTCCTTGGTGCATGACGACACAAAGGATACATTAAAAAAAAAAAGGGGGGGGGGGGGAGAGGGAGAAGGAGGAAAGACTCTATCAACAAAGAATTTTAAACATAAAAAAGAGAACATTTTTCAATTATGCATTGTGATATATATGCCCATGGGTGTATCATCTATGTGCACGATAGGTGTGTTGATGATAAGAAATATTTCAGTTCCTTTGGGTTTTTTTTCTTAATCCAAGGACTTGTTACAGAGGAAAAGAGATCTCCAAAAATCTATAACAAAAAAAATGTAGTAAGATAGTTGCATTCAAGATATACAGAAGAAATCAAGAAATATAGTCTTGGATCACAGTTCAATTGTAACTAGATTTCTTCTGGCTTTTTAAAAGACAACAACTTTGCGTATTTTACAAACTAAATAACCTTATACGCAAAATTAGCTACTATGTATTGCAAATTTTTAAGACATTTTAGCCTTTCCTTCTGGAGTTAATTAACCTCACTGGTTAGTCAGTCACACAGGAAAAAAACCTTTTCAAAGCTTCCCTCCAAAGTACATTTGTGTCTGAATTATGGGAGACCTAAAGGATGAACTAGTCAAATGTTCCCAAAATCCTGAGTAAATCAGCCTTGTGTTGGAAAGGAGCTGTCTTCCACTCTCACAAAGGAATTTCAAAGGTGTGAGTTACTCAACATACTTGTATTTTTCAACAGAAATAACAGATGTTCTCAAGTTTCTCCAAGCTGTGACTCCAACTGTTGTGCTGAAAAGAAGTCATGACCCAGATCCTACAAACATATTAAACCCAATTTTATTTCACTTTACATTTTATTAGCCAGTTGCTCTGTCTATTTATACCATTAAACATGACGCTTTCAACGACAAAAGGGACTCATCGCATACTACTTGAAACCAATGTCAGCACTTCAACTGGGTGCCAGAGTCCTTTACAAACATTGGCAAGCATACTCAATGAACTCATGTTTAAAGAAGTCAAATCTCTGCATAATTGCTAATGTCTTGTGGTATTCAGAATAACCAAATAGCCACGGGAACCAAAGCAGTTTGTCAAGGATCTGTCCCTTTCTAGTTACATCCTAAAACTGTGAGACTAGACCTGTGTGTTCTTTATTTTGTAAAAGAGGTATTCTTAGGTGCTCACTTGAATAAAGCACATATGAATCAGTGAAGCAACCATGGTATAAAGCTCATGAAGTTTAGTGCAGGGCAGGACTAAGTCAAGTTCACAGTGGATACATGTACCTTTAAAAATACACAAGTACCATTTGCATGATCTCTTTAGACCACTCGTTCCCTACCTGTGAGTGTGACAAGAAGTAGCATGTGACATGCCATTCCTGAATCAGGCATATACCAATTGGTCAACTAACGTACCTTAGGAAATGGTAGCAGCTGAGCTCCTTCCAAAACCTTTTCACCATGGAAGGCCTCATGGAAAATTTCTTTCTACCCACCTGTCAATATTCACAAAACTTGGATGACTCCATCTTGGTTTGAGATTTAAAAACAATTTTCTTCTCAAACTTGGCAGAAATTGGTCCGTAGATTCAAAACTTGTTATGAAGAGGTTGATAGACGGACCTTAAAACCAGGTAAAATAGTTATATTGCACAAAATGAAAGCAGCCCATGCTGAATACATTATAATTGCCTGATTGACAGACCCTAGAAAGCAATTACCATGGTGAAATCATTAACTTGTACTGTGTTAACTCTGCAAAGCTCTGAAAACAAAGATTCTATTTTAGTTTGTCAGTGACCTAAGAGAAAAGTATCTTTCTCTTCAGGATTTATGGGCTGAAATACTAAGAGTTTGTTATCCAAGTCAGACAAGTATATCACAGTAAAGCCTTCTCTTAAATCTCTGTTGATAACTTGTTCCAGCCACATTCATATATGTAATACAGCCACTTGTTCCAGCCATATTCATTATCCCAAGAAACTTTCTTAAGCACAATACAGGTTGTATTTTGTTACTTTAGGAGATATCAGATGATTGTAAGCCACTAAAAAGTATCCATCCTTAATTTTGTTTTTCTCATAGTAAATGACACAGGTTTTAGAGTAATAAAGTCAGATAAAGAATGCCTGTCTTCTTATAGCACTGTCTCAGTCAAAATATACTTTTGAAGAAAACAAAATATTTCAAGTGCTGACAACTGAACTGAATTTATACAAAATAATTTCTCTACTGCCTTGTTTCCTAAACACATCAGACAGAGAGCCCCAGCTCTCTACATATTCACAGCTAAAAAGACATGAATGTGTATCCTTTGAGGCTTTTTCACATAAAGGAGAAAGCCATCCTTACCTGTAGTCAGAGAGGTTTTGTCTGTGTATGGTTTATTCATCTAGCATGTATGTTAATTGAACGACTTAAGTCAAAGGCCTTTTTATCATGTACCTGCTAGAATCAATGCTTAACATCCAGATGATTAATAGGGTTGGCAGCTTGGGAATCAAGTCTTTCAGAATACTAAAGAGTCAAATATCTAACAGTGTTTATTGGGTGTATAATCCACTTTTTGAAAGCATAAATATTCTGAAACTTCATTGCCTGTCACCTTAATTAGCCAAACTATTAGACTATTAAAGAGACATTTTATTATCAGTGCTTTTTGTTCCTGAGTTAGAGCTAGAAAAAAAAAAAAAAAACGAAACAGTTCTGCCTTTCAGTGCTTGCATGGTGAAATTACTAAGAAATCTACTGAGAATTGTGCTCAGAATTGTACTGAAATCACCAGGATTAAACTTTGTATAATTTAGATTCAGTGAGTAGCATCAGGGACTGATCACCACCCCAGGGGGACTGAAACCCTCTATTCTCAACTTGGCAAGTGTGTTCACACCACTGGGGCTCAGTCTTATGGAAGGCTTTGAGAACAGTTTTCACCTTTTCACTATTCAACCCATAGACCCTCCTGTGATTAGTCCAACAGCATGCAAATGATAGCTGGATATATTTAAAAGCATATATACCCACCAGGAACTGGACAGACTCGTGCCCTGCACTGAGCTCATTTTAAATCAGCAGTTCATTAACTTTATTCCATGGTTGCATCACTGATTCAAAAGTGCTTTATTCAAGTCGGAATTTGGTGATAATTTATAAAACAGATCCTTAATAAATTGCTTTGGTTCCTGTACCCGTTATTTGGCATTCTGAACACTTCAAGGTGTTAGAGATTATGCAAAGACCGGACCTTTTAATCTACAGACATTATGAGAGACATTAAGTCACGGAAAACACAAAAAGGATGCAGGCTTATTGCAGGGAGCTATGATATTGCAAACAACCATATAGAAAAACAGGTTTAATTTGCTTTCCATACATCTCTTTTATGTAGGCTGCCAAGCAAAATAAAACAAATGCCCTACATAAACTCTAGTGTATTATATGAATAGAGTTGTCTTTATCAAATGTACTTGCAATATTGCCAGAAAATAATATCAAAGTTGTTCGACAAGACCCATTTTTCTGAATAAAACAGGCTCTTTGTTGTCATGAACGAAAATGTGATATCCTAGCTGCTAAATACTGAAAGCATGTAGATCCCACAATTCTCTAGCTTTCTGTCTGCCTCTGAATGGTGTCTTAGGTCTCTAGAAATCTTAAACAGCATACCCTGATTATTAGCCTAAATTCTGCTCCAGTCTCACCACTTCCAACTGCTTTTCAGAAGGTGTAACTTACAACAGAACATTCACTTTTCTATGCCTACATGTGAGAGGATAAAATTACAGAACTTCCAAAAGAAACAGTAACAGGTAAAACAAATGCCACTTTGTATTAGCTCTCCATAAAACAGAATTGTACAGAACCACAGGTAGCCCCATTCTAAACCCTAAATTCTGAACAGATCTGGCCAGATGTCCAGCCAGCATTGTGGGTGAATTTGTTAGTGATGCTGGTAAGGAACTTGTAAAAAACACCACTAGACCTCTGCTGCACCATCCAGAGCACGGTTCTTACTGAATGAGACAAGTAGGGTGACTATAACCCCTCAGGATGAAGTCTGGTAATACAAACCAGTAAAAGCCACCTGCCTTAAAAGGCACAATCTAGGTCACCCTCTTTCTCTATTAGTCCCTATGGCAAATTCTTCCTGGAATCAACAGATGTAAGCATCTTTGGTATGGCAAGTTAAACATCCTATGTCGGCACCACTTCCTGGATGTTTATTACAGTCTTACGAAAAAGATTAGCAATTTGGTTTACTCTAGTTTTATAATTAATACATTCTTAAAATTATATCTAAACTCACCCTCATTGTAGCTTGCTCTGTACAGACATAAAAATAAGAGGCTGTTTTAAAGTGCTTATTATTTATTACTACGTTTATAGAGAGAAGTCCAGCAGGAAGAAGATGTGATACCAGTTCATATGAAAAAGTGCATCTAGGAAAACAGTTATGTCACTATGCTCGACTCTGACAAACATTGGGGCAGAGATGAGGTGCTTGAAAAAGCAGAGGAAGATAGGCTTAGGAGTATTTACACAGATTCTGCGCTATGCATAATCACCTGCACGGGTGAACACATGAAAGTGAATATACAAGACTGCTTTAGAGAACTGGTATTGTTTATATAATGACAGTGAGGAACAACTTCTTGGTGCTGTAGATGAGACATGGCTTGAAAAGTAAAGTCATTTGTATTTCACTCAGTGAATACAGAGAGCCAATAGCACTCTGCAAAAAAGAGGAGCGACAGGACTGGGACAATAAGCCAAGAAAATGACCTTTGCAATTGGTCTGAAAGACAATGGAAGTGTTGTGAAGTGCATATGTGTTACGCAGGTTGCTCTGGCAGGGAGGGAGCCAGGAGGCCATGGGAGCTGAAAAGGTAGGGAAGACATACCTGAAAATAACAGAGCAGAAATCAACTGTTGCAAACAGACTGGGGACCACAGATTAACAACCTAAACAGCTAGTTTGGATGAGACAAGAGCCAGCACAAGCACATCCTACCATTAAGTGTCCTATAATTAAAGCTTATTGATATTTTGTAAGAAATTCATACAGATTTGAGGCTGCATTTGAGACTGGGAAGCTGCAGTAATGAAGACTAACTCAGAAACAGTGTCCTGAAACATGGAAGCATGTGCTGAAGTCCAGATAAATTGGGCAGTTCTTGGTGCTTGCTTTCTTAAAACAGAGGTGAGCCTCAACTAAGTTTAAAACAATTTCATTACAGTTACTGTCTTTCTCCCAGTGTCTCTACAATTTTCACACCAGGACTTAAAAACTGTGAGCCAGCAGAAATGAAGGACAAGTCTTAAGAAAAGGCCTGTCTCCTGCCAGGACTCTTGAACACTGATTTGGGGATACAAAGACAATGTGGATTTGGATTAGTAGGCTACCTATGGATTTTCCCAGCATACTGAATTCCCCTGGACTCTAAAGGTCTGGGTATAGCATAAGCAGTAAAGCAATTCCTGCTTCGTCCAAGAAAAAAAGTTTTATTTTTACATTCTGTCCAGGTGGTGTTCTGCTAGGGAAAAGGGACTTGTAAGCCTTTAAGCTTTGTACACTGACCAAATTCTGCGTTAGAAAGTTCCATGTGGACAAATCAGACTACAGCACACATTTAGGGAAACTCAAGAGACCTACAGGAGCGCTTTCATGCAGTGATACCAAAGAAAACTCCTACAGCTAGCAAAATTCAGCTGTGAACTGCTAATTATCATGTGCTCCAAACCTCCTTTTGTAGACTAAACCCCTCTGCAACTGAAGCTCTGCAATCTCTGAAAAGCTATCTGGAGTTTATCCTCTGGAGGCAGTTGGAATAAATGGAGTGACCCTTTCCTGACTAATTATGTAGCTTTATCTGCCTTCTCAGATGGAAGATGAAATTCCAGTTTTGAAAGCATTTATATAGTCTTGCCATATTTTTTTTGCTGCTTTTAAAAAATACCCAGTTTTGCACTTAGCAGAACAAATGCCTTTTGACCTATATTGCTCTAAAAAATTATTCATCATTCTTCTCAGAAGAAGAAAATGTTGCCCTGGTATAATCAGTGCCACCTTCTGTGCCTGCATACATCCTGGTGGCTTGAGTCCAAGCTATATCCAGCCTGGGAAGGAATGGTACTACCCAAAGGTTGCCTTACAGTGGGGAGCTGTGCCACCTTTCCAGCATGGCCTGTAAGGAGTCAAAGACAGGATTACCCTGTGCTACTAGCTCAAAGCACTAGCAAGATGAAACACTCATGTAGATCTTTATTATACTACATCCTATATCTTGGTAGGGTTTCCCCCTTTCCTTTTCTAGGACTAGAATCAATTTCTGTTTCATTCTGATCTACAAGTCTATGAACTTCTAAATAACACAGGCATCAGGTCTTGCAATCAGACAGTTCTTTATGACACTCCGTCTGGGTTGTCTGGCAGGCTTTCACATGACACTGTCTTCTCAGCATAGTAATGTTTCATCTGGCCTTTGGTAGAACACAGATAGTTTCGATATATTTGATCATTATCTGCTAACTGCATTTATTGAGCAACATTTCTTACCTAAATAAAAGCATAGCTCTACATTTGGTATTAATTTCTTATCAGATTCCCTCTTACTGAATTATGCAGAGGTCACATTGTCTTAATCCTCTACATGGCTTACAGCTGTAATGTTTTTCTTTAAAAAGGAGGCTTTTTTTCCTCAGTCTTGGCTAGATTAAATCTGATCACTTTTAAGCCACATATCTAAATACGAGAACAAGAAAAGAGAAAGCACCCTTCTACAAACTCATCAGGAATTTGCATCATGGACATAATTTATTGTTTTACTGTATTCAGCAAATAGAAAACCACAGGATTGTGCTTCTGATATTGTTTAAGGCTCTATCTTATAAAAAAAATTACTAATCCAGTAGCTATAAGTTAAATATTTTGCCTGTTATTGCCAGCTCCTTGTTTGTGTAAATGGCCATGCACTCACTGAAGAACCAGTGCTGGCTCAGAATAAGAATGTATTTGATTTTTGCCCCAGTGTTAGTTTTTGAGTTCCTGTCTGCAGCAATTAATTATAAACCATCGCTCCCAGGCTGCCTTCTCTATTACCGTTTTCTAAACAGCAGCTCATGGGTTTGTATATACAATTATTATTATTTCTTCCCAGGTGTATTAACTTACATTTATCTATATTAAATCTCATTTCTCTTTCCTCTGTCCATCTCTCAAAAGTTGTCCCTAACCTTATTCTCCAGTGAGGAGAGATCCTTTCCCAGAGCTGTTTTGTTTATGTTTTGCATTGCTGGAAGGGCATAATAGCTAAAATAATTGTTTAGCTCTTCTTGACTTCACATTTCCTTTTCTGCATTTCAATTCTGCTCCCTCTGATGTAGTCACTGTCTTCAGTTCAACCAAGCACATGCATTTAAAGAGCTGGCCCATTGTCTGCGAAATGGCAGTAGTCCAGTTATTGAAAATTCTTAATCCTTTGTTTGGATTAAATTTCTTGTTTTCTCCTGAAACAAGCATGGGGAATGAGAGAGGAGATTAAATTATATTACACTGCATCCCGAGCCTAGCAAAAAAAAATTCATAAAAGCCACTTGTAAATACTCTCAGTGTCTGCTGCTTTTCTGCACCTGAAGGAAGTTCTTTAATTTTGTGCCAGCACTTTCATTTTGGCCTGTCTGGAATCAGCTGTGTCTCTACTGGACTTAAGTTTCATTTTTAAGCTGACAGATTCTTGATTCTGGCCTAGCTTTTGGTACAGCAGCCCCAGTACTGTACATCATCGATTTGTACTCTGATGTCTCTCAAATCTTCTATAATTCTCTCTGCATATCAGCAAAATGAAGATGAACTAGCCGAACGGAATCTGTCAGGGTTTAGATATGTTTTGACAAAACCTTGCCCAGGAAGTAGATTTGACTGTTTCCAGCCAGCAGCCTAACTGAATCTGGGCCAGCCCCTCGTACAGATGAGAAAGTGCATCTTTCTCACCAGTGTCACTTGAAATGTTCTTGAAATTCTCTAGAGGTGACAACAGTTGCTGCAGTAGCCTACTCAGGGGTTTGGAAGTTCCTGCTCCCTTCCTGGCTTTGGCACTAATGATCATGCAGTCCCACAGGGAGTCAGCTCAGCAATGATGCTAATTAATTACTGAAGACAGGAGCTCAAAATGTAACACTGTGGAAAAAAAACCAAATGCCTGTCCTGTTTTGTCTGCAGTGGGTCTCTAAAGGCTGCATTTTGGGAAAATCTTTAACACAGCCAAATATCTCTCTCACTCTGCCGTTAAAGAAATACAGTTAGTAATGAAGGATAGGATAGCAAATGCAACAAATTAGAAAGCGAATAAAGTAAAAGACAGGATAAAGAAAAATTAGTTCTCAACAGTTTTAACAGTAGGGTGCTCTTAGGAAGGATACAGCTAGGAACATAAGACTGGAAGAGACCATCTGGGTCACTGAGTCAGTCCCTGCAAACACAAGCTGTTGTTCAATAATCATGAACTTCAGAATGATCCACAGACTGTTGACTCCACATGCCTCCATAGATAGCAAGCCTCTTTCAACATCTTACAATAATCTTAAGACCTACTTGAACACAAAATCACATCAATAATGTGTTTCAGGAAAAGAACAAGTGAATTAATGGACATTGTCAGTGTCTGAGGACACAGACTAATGACCCAGCCTTTTTCCCTTCCCCTTCTCACCACATGTACCAGCATACTGCATCAGATCAGATCACAAATTTGGCTGAAAATTCAATGTGCAAAATAGTGATTCATTTTCAGCCACATCAAATCTCTGAAACTGGTTGAGAATGAGCAGGTCTTTTTTTTTTTTTTCAGCAAGCTTAGTTCTTAGCTGCGAAGCTCTCTGGACCAACCTACTGCTCACCTACACAAATACTAAAGGGGAGCACAGAATCACGAAATGGTTAGGGTTGGAAAGGACCTTAATATTACCCAGTTCCTGCCATGGTCAGGGACTCCTCATACCTAAACCATGTCACCTAAGGCTCTGTCCAACCTTTAGCTCTGCTTTGTTGAACTTCATGAGATTGGCATTGGCCCAACTCTCAAGCGTGTCAAGGTCCCTCTGGATGGCATTCCTTCCCTCCAACGTATCAACAGAACCACACAGCTTGGTGTCATCAGCAAACTTGCTGAGGGCGCACTCAATCCCACTGTCCATGTCACAAACAAAGATGTTGAACAAGACCAGTCCCAACACTGACCCCTGTGGGATAGCACTCATTACCCATCTCCAGTTAGACATTGAGCTGTTGATCACAACTCTGCATGTGGCCATCCAGCCAGTTCTTTATCCACCAAGTAGTCCATCCATCAAATTGATGTCTCTCCAATTTAGAGACAAAGATGTCATGTGGGACAGTGTTGAACACTTTGCACAAGCCCAGGTAGATGACATCAACTGCTCTGCCCCTATCCATCAGTTCCGTAGCCCCATCATAGAAGGCCACAAATGACAGGTCACCATTATAGCTCTGACTTATCTAAGGGCAAACTGCTATGGAACTGTACTGCAGAGATGAAATGTCTCATTGCAGCAAATCAAACCAAACAGCTCGCTGCCACTGAAAGGAGCAGTTACATACAAGTCTGCCTCAATTGGTACTGCTGCTCAGTAAACCATTTAATAACTTCTCATTTTTTCAGTGAGGTTTGCCTTCCTCTAGTTCAGCTCACCCTGGGCATCCGAAAAGTGGAAATGCATGGCCAAGGATGAGGGAGAGATGGAGAACGACCTCACTTTTTTTCACTGGCAAACTGCTAGAGTTGTGTGGTTGCATTGCAAATCTGTGTGGCACAAGCAGCTCCCTTTGAATGCTCAGATCTGCTCCTGTGCCATTTTTGGTTAGCATCCATACTCACACAGCTGCAGTAGGGACATGATTAAAGTCAAGAAGTCTGGAGAAAAAAAAAAAAAAGTATCTTTTTTTTTTTCAGTCAGAGGTGTTCCCTGATTGAGTTCATGTTAGAGCTGAAGATTTTCCTGCATGATGGCAGAACAAGAAAAAAGTGTATAGGTGTAGTAGATAAGGAGCTGTAGGAGCTGTGGGCAAATTTTTCAGGTGATCCAAGGAGACCTGTTCCTGAGCAAGTGTTGGTGATAGCCTGCTGCAAGCAACCGAGCTGGACTAGATGACTTCTGGAAACTGGAGTGAAAACAAATTCAAGACTGAAATTAGATGTGATTTCTTAGTAGTGGGAGGTAACTAAACACTGAAACAACTTAGCAGAGGAGGTGGCAGCATCACCACTGCTTGGAGCCTTTAAGGTAAAATGAGGTATTTCCCAGCAGGCATCAGTCCAGTCTCTAGGAAAACTACTGAAAGAGATTAGGTAAAGTGATCACTAAGGTTGCTTACAGCTTTCCAACCTAGAAGCCTTTTCATACAACTCTATGAATACACCCCAACAGAGTGCCTGCTATGCTGTTTGAGTTGGGGAATTGAGGCTGGGCCTACAGTATCAAATTTATAATGTCCCTTCTGGAAGAAATAGTGCCCCAGGATCCAAGGCACAAATTTGATCTAAATATTTGTCATCTGCTAGCAGCAGATGGATTTTTATAATAAATGGGTAAAACAAACAAGCAAACAAACCAGCAACCAAACATATACTGCCTATAAATATTTACGTAATTTTTCATGGGTAATGCTTGCTTTTGTGAGTGTCTCTTTAAAAGCATTTTGCTAAGTGCCATGACTTTAAAAGTCAGAGATATCTAGCTGTGCATGCATAATTTTTCCTGGCAGACACAGTGGAAAAACTAATTGAAGATGGCACCAAAAAGGATTAAAAAAAAAAACAAACCCAACTTTGTTTTCTTGACTACCTATTCTGTGTGTGCCTTTTACTTAGCAGTATTATGTTTTACAATCCACGTTCCTGCTATCATGTGCTCACTATCACTGTCATACCTTGGGAAAAAAAAATCAGTTGATAAAATTCTAAAGTTTGCAACAATTACTCAAATCTTCAGGGAGTGGATTTGAGTGACATTGAACAATTTACAAAATGCCAGGAACAACCATTCTGATATCAAGACGCTATTAATTTTCAGTGTTTTCATAATTTCACAGGTGTCAAATCTTAATCCATTATGCCCAAGTATATTAAGCTGCACAGTTCCTCACTGACTTGCCATGGGCTAATTATTGATGGTTCACTACACTCTAATAAAACTTATATCTCATGTCTGTCAAATGGAAATGAAATAAAAAGAGAGAAGTTGCCAAAATGACTACTTGAGATCCTTTAAAGAATACAAAAGAAGAGAAAGATGTTCTAATACCCTCTATCCCACAGGTCATTCTGAACACTGCCACTTGAGCAATGTCTTTTGTCTTGCCTCTTCTTCAGTTTACCTTTTTCTTACTAATAAGCACCAGCCTTCATACAAACATCAACTTGAATCTTCACATTATTTTGAAAGAATGCTATGTTTATGGATATATTAATCAGATATTTGAAAAGACAGCAATTCTACAGTCAGTGCATTGGGAATATACTTGACACCCAGTTACACAGACACAGAATTTATGCTGTAGTCATGACTGTATCTCTAACCTGAAACATTGCTTTGTCTCACTGAAGGGGGAATGTAGGTCTCCTGATAAATGTACTGGAAGAGATATGCTTTGTTCTTTTCCATACTGCTCCTGCCTCCATGACCCTACAGTAGATTCACAATTTCTATAAAATTATGATGCCTAAAAAATTTTTCACCCTCTTCTTTCCTGCTCCTTTACTTACTTACGGTCTTAATTAATAAGTAAATAGAACAGCCTTAAGAAGCAGCTTTGTGGATATCCATTATTCCACAGAAACAGCTCAGCCTGAAATGCACACTTAAAAGGACATATCCTGTTTTTACCAAGAGGGAGGTAATTCCTGGCATAAGGCCACATCTGACACCTGTATATGGCAAATGCAAATGTTACTGCAGCTAAACCCTACAGGGGTAACGAACAAGAAGCCAAGGGCAAACAATTTCTCTCTCTGGATGCACACATATGGCTTGATGCAATATATGTGTGGAATCCTTCAGCCAGGTCTGAGCTAGTGTCACAGACACTGTGTATGTACATGACCACAGTGCTGTAGCTAACCTAATTAGCACCATGTACAACCTAATTAGCACCACCTACCAACAGGGTTAAGTACTTTGGGTGCAGAAGCACTCACATGCAAGTCTACAGCTGCTGCTTCCTATTCTGCAAGTACCTTGATGAGTATATGCTCTGTTGTGTGCTTTGTTGCATGGTGTTGAGATGCCCTCTGTCCTATTTGCCTTTTTAAATGGCAAACACAGATAACTTGATTTTAATTCTTCCAAGGCAATGTAAAGCCTTACTTACTACTGTTTTTTCCATACATTTTCTATGTAACTGAATAGGAAAAAAAATGCTTAGCATACAAAAATACTAGGATAAAGTAAGGTTCAGATATGCTTCTACATGTGTCTAAAAAGAACCTAAACAGTGAAAACAACTAGGTGAAAAGAAATCCCTAAGTCTCTATGCTCAGCTGCTCATGTAAGCGCTGACTCTCTGCTATCTTGTCCCTGGGGCACTAATTTACAATTCTGTAAGATGTTACTGTAAACTGCTTAGTAGCAATGCTGTGTCCATTTGCACAAGCATGAATGATGATCCAAGGTGTGAAGCAACAGAAAATCAGCCTCTGGTATTTATATATGACCTTAGGGAAGTATATCTCCTTCAGAACATAGCTTTGGGAATTTTTATTTTTCAAAGAAGAGCTTCTGCGGCAGTTTAATTCCTTTTAGCTTCTCAAATAAACTGATAGAGTATGCCCATTTCAAGCTAATACATGGACACGCTAGTTGTAGTAATGAAATCCAAACTTCTTATAAGCAACTAAACTGGGCATTATCAGCTGGCAGTTTATGTGTCATGGTAGAAGAAATCTTGAGAGACCTGAAGGATACAGCAATTGCTTCAGGGAGGGTATTCCATATGTTGAGGGTGCCCAAAAGGACATCATTAACACAGCTACAAGAAAAGCAGATGGATTAGATATGAAGACTGAGAGGACAGCAGATGACAGGAAAAGGCAAAGTTGTGAAGCATCACAGTGCAATTGAAAATGCAGCTGAATTGACAGAGCACCCAGCTCCATAGGCATTCAGCAGAACAGCCACAATAAACCCTTGGAAGTGGTGAATGCTTCTGTGGCAGGTTAGCTACCACAATTGGCTTGCTTGGGTGAGACAAGCACCAGTGATGGTACAAGGGAAGGACCAGGAACCAAGCCACAATGAGAGGTGAGGAAGGAGGCACAGTGCTACCCTTTCAGCAGGAGCTAGCTATTAGCTTGGCTTAGCTCTATCACCAAAATCAGGTCACAGCTCAACAGGTAGCAACACTACTACATAAACCAGCCTAAGCCATTGCTGTTCTGCAACAAAAAATTTGTCAAACTGCACTCTCACAGGGCTAGAGAGCTTGCAGAGATACGGAAAGCTATGGAGATATACTAAAGTTGTAAACACAAAACTGAGGCATAGAAATAAGACTGGGGAGATAAGTGCAAAAACAGTGGCTCAAGAGACCTTTTTGACAGGTCAGGTCAGGTGTAGGGAAAAAAAAATGTTATAAGCAGGATGAGAGATAACAAAAGCCTTAAAAAGCATATCTGTGATGTGGACAGAGATAAGAAACTTTAGAGAAGGAAACAAAATTCATATATATCATGATAAACAGGTCAAAAAAGAGAGGAGTCAAAGACAACTCCCAGGTTGCAGGTCTGATTGACAGAAAGTAATTGTGTGTCTTTGAGGCAGGATCACAAAGTATCTACCCAGGAAAAACAGGAGTCCTTGTGTGGGGAGGGCAGATGAAGTTTCAAGTTGGGACACTGAAACACTATACATTTCTTCAACAGGTGGAAGCTTTCAATTCTGAATGAGTTTTTTCAAATGAGCTAAAAAGCCAGCAAACTTGCACTTCCTCATAATGGCAGAAGTGGCCAGCATTGACAGCAATGCCACAGAGGACAGGGACCAAAATTTTTTCAGATGTTCTGTAAAACTCCACACAGGAGTCCAGAATGGGCCAAAGACACACCTTTTAGACTTTATCTTTTTGAGAGGAGGAGAGGCATTCAGATTCAGAAGCCTTGACTCTACCTCCACTGAAATTTTGCTACTAGTACTACAACTAAGAATGTTTACGAGCTGGTTTTGATGACAAATTATTACACCAGGCTGGAAAATGAGTCCACATTTGTCTATTTCAGTAACGGAATGAAAAAACAAGCACTCTCACTTTATGCAGTTATACTCAACTTCTGGAGATATTTCCGTGCAATCTTGTCTCCTTCAGTGCCATCCAGTGGAATTAATGTGAAATATCATGCCTACAATATTTCAGTGAGGGATATACAAAAATACCACAGCACACAAAACAACTCTATATTTTCAGGAGGTGTTGTTCATTCCAGGTAAATTGCAGGTTGTCAGGGATATTGGTATAACAATAATGAAAAATAGAACCATGATTTTCAATAGCAATAATTCAAATTAAATCTGACATTCTTGCCTGGAGTCTCAGGAAAGCTCCTTATATAATTTCTAAAATAGTTATTTGTGTCTGCAAAATATGTAGCACATACAAAATTCATACTGGTACAGCATGGTATAAAGATTTAATAGCATCCATTTCTGTAATGCACCTATCCACAACCCAAGCCAATAAAATATTAGTTGTAATTTTTCCTCTCCTCCAAGGCATGAACAGTTTGACAGCAAGAGCAGGAACATTAGATTTATAGATGCTTACACTCTCAATAATACATGTATTTTTAAAACATATTCACTCATATCTATATTGTATTACATATGCATGTGTATCTAGACATGCATATGTGCTGTACATATACATATGCACACACGCAAATAAATGTCCAGTATGTTACAGCTTCATAATAGATTCCTTTTTTCAGATAAGACCTCCTTGCCCTTTTAGTGCTTTCCTGAATCCTCTTGAATTACAATGAACTTATGCCAATATTTGCATTAAGATTCCTAAGGCTGTTTTCTTGCCTTTTCCAACTCCAGGGTAGAGCCGCCTGCCAAAGGCTGAAGGCTTTCTACCTAAAAAACTCTTTAAAGGTGGCTTTCAAGATGGATTTCTGAAAATAAATGGATCTCTACCTCTTTTGTTCCTTTACAACACACAGAAAATATATTAAATTAGAAAAGCAGAATAATTTCTTGTGTTACTTACCCTAGCAGATGCCTACTGCAATGGGGAAAAAAAAAACCAAACCCAAACCCACATTGAAATGCTAATGTCTCTGTGCTCACAGTTTTAACTTTCCTTTCTCTGTGTTTAAATCCCAGTGGTTCCTCTGCCAGTGGTCCCCTTCCCATCACAGCTTGTCCCTTTGCTCAGTCAGGACTTGATTCTGTTTGATTATGTCTGCTCTATCAATGTGCTTTCACTGCTCTGTTTTCCTCGCTAGTTTCCACATCTATCCTCTCTCATTTGTCTTTGTCCTAGGCTCCTGGCATACAGTCCATTCCAATTCCTCTTCTATATGTATTTGTGCCCTTGCCTTGAACTCGTTTCCTTCATTTCTCCTTGAGAATTTAATTTCTTTCCTCATCTGATCCCACTATCCTACCCATACTACTCTCATGTTAAGCTTTTCCACTCCCTAGTAGTTTCAGTCTCACTACCTCTGAGGAGGTGTGAGACTGCCTCCATACTTACTGCTTCTCTACCCTCAGTCAGGTCCTTGTTTCCTCACTATTCCTAGCAGACATGCTCAAGCACCTGTGAAAAGGAGAAAGCAGCTTTTTGGGAGCACAGAGACGGTCTCCACACCCTCACCCTCAATCCAGAGACTCACCCCAGTCCATAGTGGCCAACAGAGGTCTCTTCTGGATACTGCAGCCCACAGCCAGGGTAGACTTCACTGCAGCAGTAGCAAGGGTGGTGGGGAGACATTCCAAGTTAGGGATGTGGAAAATTAATTTCTTTAAAGGCTTATGAATTATGCTAAATGTAGACAGAAGATCAGACACTCCCCTCCCAATTCATTTTTTCATGACAAATTCAAAGACTGCTTTAGAGCATAAAGGCATTAAAGCACTTCAAAGATAAGATCCCCACAATATTTTGTTCTAGACAAAGCCCTTTTTCCCCGCCTTTGTTCTTAGATCATGTTTGGTAGCAGTTAAGTCATCCTAAACTTCCATCCTTGGCATGGAAAATTTCACACCAAGTTATGGATGTTTAGCAAGTGGTATGCTACCTAAAGCATAGTTTAGCAAACAAGATTTTATGGTACGCTACCTTAGCTCTTAAAGGTCAAGTTAAAGCCTAACAAACTCATTTAAAAGAAAACAACTGACAACCCAATGGTATGCAGTTACATATTTCAAGTTAACATATTACAAAATGCAGAATAGTATTTAAGCTAGCAATAAAGCATGTAAAAGAAAATTATTATCAACTAAGATCTTCATTTTACCTTTAGTTTTATCCACTCAGATTACACATTTTCATCACTTGAGAAACCTCACAAGTGTGGATGATTGTCTAATCCAAAGCTGCTTACAGTAGTGTAACAACAGCTGTGTAACTGCAGTAAAATAAAAACACAGATAGGATGATAGAGTTGAGGCTGCTCAGCCTGGAGAAGAGAAGACTGCATGGAGATCTCATAGCAGCCTTCCAGTATCTGAAGGGGGCCTATAGGGATGCTGGGGAGGGACTCTTCATGAG
>JASSUY010009275.1:0-12116 GCA_032466535.1 Forpus xanthops | reverse complement strand
GGACAAGGGGTAATGGGTTCAAACTTAAAGAGGGGAAGTTTAGATTGGATCTGAGGAAGAAATTCTTTACTGTGAGGCACTGAAATGGGTTGCCCAGGGAAGTTGTGAATACTTCATCGCTGGCGGTGTTCAGGGCTGGGTTGGACATAGCCTTAGATGGCATGGTTTAGAGTGAGGTGTCCCTGCCCATGGCAGGTGGGTTGGAACTAGACGATCTTAAGGTCCTTTCCAATCCTAACTATTCTATGATTCTATGACCCAAAAGAGAGCAACAGAAGCCTTTGGCAATTTTGAAACACAGGATGCTGTTACTTTACCATTGCAGACTTCAGTTACCACTAAATATACATACATGACACTACAGTTACAGGATCTCCAAATTGTGTTCTATATTATACTTTCAGCCCTCAAACTCTTCCAATGCAGCCTGCAAGTGTTTGCCAACCTACAGAAAGTGGAAGGAAGAGAGTACAAATAGCTGGAGCCCCAGCACTATCCAAAGGCACACATCTCCCCTTCTCTTCCCCCTCCGTATAGGGGCTGGGCACTCCAACAACGCTTAGATTAGCAGTCTGAGGACATGAAATGGAGGCCTGTCCACAAACATAAGGATTGTCACAGGCTTCTGTATATAAGGCCTAAAGGATATTTCTCTAGGGCATCAGTTAGCTCAGACTAAAGAGTGTGGAGTAAGTGAAAGAGTCTTTTTGCCTCAACTCCACCACAGATGGTGGAAGGTTTTTTTCTGGCTGAGATGCTGCAGGTGCATATTCTGCTTAGAATGGGCCCTAGCATACGCATTCAATGGTATTCTCCATACAACTCTCTCACTATTTTTCCCTTATTTCCCAGATTTTTCCCTGGTCTGTATATTCTTGAGAGCTGTGCAGCTGGATATTCAACAAAGGGGATAAAAATGACTGTTGGGTACCAGCTGGTCACTAAGCACAATCAGCTTTGCCCTTCTTGATAAGACTAGGTGCCCTCAGAGGGAACTAGTGCATGACTATGCCATTATTTGGAGGACCATTCCGGCCTCTCAAATGCAAAGTGCAAAGCTTTGATCATACAGGCAAACTTACCTTTGATGCTACAGACTAACAAGTGCTTTACCTTGCAGCCCTACCAGTGGAAGTTTTAATGGAATCTTATTAAACATGAAAAATTATTGGCACCTGAGGAGAGATACCTCAACCAATGTTAGTGAAAGTAAGTAAATGAGAGATTTTAGTAACAATAATACTCTGAAGCACATTGTCCTTCTCCTCTCTGGATTTTAGAGGGTCATTTGATGTCGTATTTGCAGCCATGCACTTAATTGCAAGATTTTGCTAGTAATTGGCAACAGTCAATACAATGAAAAATTCATCTGATGGATCTGCAAGATTTATGGAGACTGTAAAGCTTAAAGGAAGAGAAAATCATCTTGAACTGATGTAAAATTCCCAGGACAACAGAGCAAGCCATGGTTATAGTGTAATTTTAACTAGTTCCCACTGTATTTTTAAGACATACACAGAAGTGAATACTGTATATTCTATGATAATAATTTACTTCTAGAGATATCTATCACTAACTAATTGGCCAGAAGCACTGCAATGTATCAGTAAAGTCTTTAGGCAGCACTTTGCGTCTAAATGATGCCAATGTGATTTACAGGCTAAATACTTGTCTGTTGTAACTTCATAGCAGTTGGAGTGATTTCAGAGGATCTACAATTGTATACATAAGTGAAGGATGAGTGATATTTTTTTTCATGCACATTGACATCCAGCCATGGATGAACAGCTGTCTACTAGCTAACAACACTGTTTCATGTAACTTCTGATAATACTTGTCTGATTGAAACCTGGAGGGAAATGAGATAAACCTGAATCATGCTCTGAGAGGTTTGAGCCTGTACGAAGCTGCCTGGGACCAATTAGTAGCATGATTATCGATTCACATACTGAAGCATAAGACAGTTATTTACCTCTTGATTTCCCCCCTAATAGTCTGTCCAAGAATAGACTTTTTTTCTTGTGTACAGACTTCTCTCTGCATTCTTTTGACCCCAAATCATTACCAGCTGCATCACCAAACACTTCATAGTGGTAGTACAATTGCGCCATGTATTTTCTTTGCATATCACAGACCTGATATTCCTCTGACGTGTGGCAGAAATCTCACAAAAATTCAGGTAAAAAAATAACAAATAAAAGTGAATCGTAACCTCATGATTAATCTTCAAGCATTCTATCCAGAATGGGGCAGCTTGCTTGAGTCAATTATTAATTACTCACATCTGCTTCTGTGATAGCTGGGCTTGCCAAAGCTCTCCAATGCTTGGATCCAGAAGGCAATTTTCCCATGTTCATGGGTGCTTGGCTCCAGTGTTTTGGTTGGGTTTATGCCATCTCTCCTTTCTCTGACAGCATGTTGTTGTATTTAAAAACAGAAAACTCCATCTGCTGTATGGGAAACTGAATTGCAGCTAATGTCATCCTGTTTCTCTTGTCCATAAAGGAGAGGACTGCCTTTCAGAAAATACTGTCACAGACCTGTGAAGATCCAGACAGCCTATTTGTTCCTCTCTGAGTCCTTTCCACTAAAGAGTAGTAACAACAGAAGAAAAACAGCTGGTCCTGTTACTAGCTCCATGAAGGTGGAATCTTTTAATCCAGCTGGGATCCATATCGCCTCAGGAGTGCATGGCCAGGCAGACCCATGGAGTGACTCCTATTGACTTTAGGAAGCTCTGGATCAGGCCCAAGAGCTCTTCACAGTTTTTCCAATGGCCCCAGTTTTCCACAGTGGTGGGCACAGCCCCAGTGCACCCACAGATCTGTTGGTGCTCTCATACCCTGCAGCAGGCTCCTGCAAAGCCCAGAGCAGGGGACGGGCTATTCTCTGCAAGAAGGCATGGGACTCCTGAGCAGTGGCCAGAGGAGACAAGCAGACACTGCTGAAAACTAGAAAACTATTTAAGTGGTGGCATTGCAAATATTAGATATTTGCACTTCAGCCAGTTACCTGGTGAAATACAGATCCTATCCCATGGCAGAGTTCATACTTTGCTGACTATCAGCAACTACTCATTCATTTGTCTAGATATTTTCCATTTTATGGATGTTATGTTGTTGCTGTGAGCTAGGGAGGCTGATGGTGAGGAGAAGGGTGGTTGTGACCATGAGGCATAGTGGGATAGCCTCTCCTCTGCCCCAGGCAGGCAGCGGTCCCTGGCATAGGGACAAGGACCTGGAAGGAGGTGACACACTGGGATAACCTGGGATGTCAGCAATGTGCTGGGGCATCAGGAAAAAAGCCTGATGTCTCAAGGGTGATATCTCCTCAGCAAGTCTTGTAAGAAAAGAAAAGAAAACAAAACAAAGAAACAAAAAAAAAAAAAAAACACAACTAAAAATGTTGTTATATTACAGAGCTATAGAAAGACCCCACAGGAGTAATTCTGGATGAAACTAAACAAACCAGTAACTCTGATTGAGCTCAGCTGGGAAGAAGACCTTAAGCAAACATAAGATGAAGGGGGAGTCTGAGGCTCACAACTTATTCTTTTTTTGTTCAGAAACCTACCTGACATTTGGAACATGCAAAAAAGAGATTTTGGATAAATCAGCAAAACATAACCAGTGAACTATATCCATTTCTCAAAATGTCAAAGTTGCTTTTTAATGAATTCCCAACACTGTAGCATTTGTCTGGACCTTCCAGTGGGTTAGTATCCTCTCTCAATGTTTTTCTTCTGGTGCATATGAGGGATGGGATAAGGAAAACTGTACTCGTGTCACTGGGCTTTAAATGTTCCCATCCTAAGTTAAAAAGCTTTGTCACTGTATGAACTATCTTACTGAGTTCATAAAGATTGTTCTTATATTTCATATATGTCTGAATGTTCTGATTAAATGTCAGAGCACACAGCCCTTAATCTAATCCAACTCATGATAGGAGTCACAAAACGACACTCAGAGTAATCCTGGTAACCCAGCAGGTCACTGTGTATTCACTACTTTCAAAAGCCTACCTAAATACATAGCTACAAGACCATGAGATACACTCATAAAACACTAATTATTTTCCTGGGGCAGTAGCTTACTGAAATGCTATTGAAGCTGTATTGCTTTTTCCTTGGTCACTGTTCCAGAATTCATTGTCAGGAGAGAGCATTTGAGGATTCAGAGTTTTCAAGATTTAGGAAGTTACCTGGGAAAGAGCCACCAGAAGTAACTAATAAAAATAAAACCATTTAAAATCCTGCCCTGCTGCAAGGTGATGCAAGAATCGCATCACCAAACTATTTCTATGCACACGATCCATCCTCACCAATTAGACCATGTTTGATAATTTGGAGAATAAAATTGTTTTGTAATTCTTTAAGATTAATATCTTTTCCACAGATGAATGAGCTATACTCTTAGTTCTGTTCTCATGTCAAGCTGTCAGAGTGATAAGTAGAAATAAAACAAATACCAGTTTTCCTTTTTTCTGTCTGGCTTTAAGATCAGTACACGGAGTGCCCCAAATAAATCCTCATTATTTTACTTTTCTGAAAATAAGATTAGTGAGAAAATAGTTTGGCAAACGAAAAATTCCTCTTCCAACATAGACTAGTTGGCAGGCCCTGACAGAGTGACTGGAGACATTCCTTTTATCTGATGGAAAAAATCTTCCTTCCTGGATTGAGCTATGGCAGCTTTGTTCATTAATAGTTTCTTTTTCTGTTGAAAAATGCCGGTGGGTGAAGGAAGCAGTCTGTCTTTGGTAGGACATTATTAACCTAGACTTTGGGAAGCTGCAGTTTGCTGCTTTCCACAGGCGGGGAAAATCACTGATATCCACAGCTGCACTAAAATAATTTCCCTGAGGAAGCTGGGGCATCATCTCTCTGTGCCACAGTTCAAAACCTGGAAAATAAGGGTCAAGTATTTCATCTCTTTAAAGGAAGCATGAAAGAATGACACTAGTTTACTTATCTGGGAAAAATACAGATATTTATTAACGAATTACAGCATTTATGTCTCCGAATTGCATCTCTTCAGAAAAACAAAAGTGTACGTTGTAGTAAGTAGAACATGTGCAACCTTGTACTGAAAAATATTTTATCACATGCATAGTGAGAAACTAGGAGACAGAAAATCATGCTTGGAGGGTTAACTTCCCTAGGGTGAAAGGAGGTTGGTACCTTGAATGATCTACAGGATTAGAAGTCACTTATCACCTCTGTATTTGGTATCGGTACAGTCATCAGTACTGTACTGACTATGACAGGCACTCAGAGGTACTTTGAAAAGTACCACAAACAACACAAACTTTCTGCAGATTCATAGAGGTCAGATTTTTAGGGGTGCATTCATATTACGGGGTTTCTTTTCAAAATGTAAGGTTAAGAAATGTCAGTCTCCAAGCCTTTAAAATTGTGAGTCAAAATAAGCGAACACAGAGCAGAGGAAAGCAGCACATTGATGAAGTGAAGTGGAATATCAGAATGTAGCTGGGAAGGTACTTTCATCAATTGTGGCAGTTTTCTGAACATTGGTGATGCAATTTAATTAGTAACATCACTATTTATAGGAGAAAACAATACTTAAAATTACTGTCAAAAATTATGAACTGAAGAAGAATATTCTAAAAGCCAAACAGTACAGATTTATCCACTGCCCAGCAAGGATGACTCACAAATCAAGGCATCAAAAATTATCTAATGCTGTAGCATGATGTTACTTCTGTCTAATATGCTGAGAAACTGCTGATAAAGAGTTTTCTCTGTCCAGGCAAATCAGTGCATAGTTTCAGCTTACCTTAGTGGTAGATGATAGATGTTAGCACCTTCTCCCTTTGGTTTCTGCACTAGCAATAAGCGATATCCCACATTAAGTACCTCTCACTACCAACACCTTCCCACCAAGAGCGAGACTATGGCAGGTTCTTCAAACAGTCATTCCTTGTACCATCTTCATAACATTGTCAATAGCTTTTCACTGAAACAACCTGAAAGATGATAAAACTCAAGACACAGTGCAAGCTGTTAAGGCACACACACCTTGAAAAGCAACTGTGACATTGCTCTGCCATCACTGTGCTATTAAGCATCCAGCCTGGGTCACACACATGTGAAATCTCCAAATGTGCAAAGCGGTGCACTGCTGAGCTTCATGATGTGAACCACCAAATTAACACCCCTATTAATGATTTAGTCTGGAAGGCACTTGCACGGTAAACTGAAATTGCATGGCTTATTAGGGAAACTAGATCAAGACTAATGTCTTCCAAAAGTTTCCAGAGGATATGCTGAAATTTTCCTTCTTTTTTGTAAGAGAATAGGCTGGATGAGATGGGATTCCTCAGCTCAGAGAAAACTCCAGGGCATCTTATCAATGAGTCTAAATACCTGATGGGAGTGAATAAAGATGAGGGAGCCAAACTATTCTCTGTAGTGAGAATAGTCTACTGACAGGAAAAGAGGTAACTGACACAAATTAGAACACATGATAATCCAACTACACACAAGAAAACAATTTTTTACTCAAAGAGTGGTCAAACACTGCTGAAAGAAGTTGTTGAGACTCTTGTGGGTATTCAAAATATGATAGGGCATGGTCCAAGGCAACCCGCTTTAGGTGACTCTACTCAAATTGGGGTGTTAAACAAGCTGACTTCCACAAGTCTCTTCCAACTCTAAGTATTCTGCTACTCTCTGATTCTGTTTTACCCATAAAACATCTTAACTCAGCACTGATGCACACTGGAAAGGTTCTTGGGACGATGGATGATCCCAAACTGCTCTACTGAGATCTATCATGAAACAAAATCTATGTGTTTCAGAATATCATATGGCAGCCACAGGCAGTCATCTACTGAACTTCTGAAATGTAAGAAAAAAATACAGTGCTTCTGTAGACATTTTACAAGTTGTGGATTCTGCAAATTGGTATTTATTGCACCTGCTGATGGAAACATTTTACATTTATTGCAGGGTTATGCTAATTGTCCTTGGAAATGTCTCTTTGGAATCTCACAGTTGGCATATCAGGAAATTACTCTGCATCTCAGGCACAGAAAGAGGTTGTGGTTGTCCGTTAGAAATCAGGTGACTCTCTGCACAAGGATGTAATACAGTACTGAATGGTCCATGACAGGACTGGGCTGTAGGTACTCTTATGGATCATACTTCACATAAGATTCATTATAAAAGCTGAAAATTCATACTAAGAAAACAAAAGCACTGTTTTTTTCTGACCCCTTATTTTCATTGCTGAAAACAATTCAATGTTTTAAGTCATAATAAATGAAGAAGGCTAAATATTGAACAGAGGTGAGGTAACTAAGTAACATACCTAAGGATTTTAGGCTCTCCTCCCACAATCACTTCAACTGACAATTAGTTTTCTTCTAATAGTTTCAGTACCAGTGGACATATTATTTGCATGACTGGAAACATAAGTCAAGATACAATCTATTAGTAAGGTGACCCTGAAGGCCCAGGCTCACTAAATAGGGGTAAGGACCAAGATGGAATTTGGTTAATGTGATTTGAATCTTCATGATGTAATTAAATAAAATGAATCATGACTATATCTTTATGATAGAGTCACATTAAAATGTGAAACTACAGTAATACATGTAATTTATTTGAAAATTTATGTCCTATCAAGCCTGATTCTAGAGTAAGGCTAAGTCAGCATCTTCTTAATGCCCTTTCCATCACACCTCAAATCCACAGATATCCCTTTTATCTCATTAGAAAAAACATGGGTCACATTCTTGGCTGACTTACACCAGTAATATAATACAGAATTACAACCACCAGTTCTATGACCCAGAAATTCAGCTCCAGAAAAGAATATATGTATTTTATGAGGAAAATGAACTGGAAACAGGTTAAATTACCAAAAAAAAGAAAATTCCCACAATCAGTATTTCATTATTTTTACTGATTCATTTATGTCACCTACATAAAAGATTTGTAAATGGTAAGTGAAACGTGGCATCTGGCTGGGAGCTAAAGAGTGTTTTTAATAGATCTCTGAAACATGATTTTTACAAAGCAAGGCATTCAGCTCTCTTAACTTACACTGAATAATTAGCCTCAGTAGTGATGAACTGCTTCCAAATTAATAAGCTTTTGATAGGAAACTGTATAAAATTTAAAAGGAGATCTGATCATGGGAAAATTGCTCAGACAAAGAAATGTCTCAACACTTCGCAGACCCCTTAAAAAAAAAGGATACCTTTGTATTATCTCATTTAATAATGAAGTTGTAAACATAAGCCCCCAAAATGTTACTTGTACTAAGCAGTTTTGATTACTTGTGGTTTTCATCTGATTAAAGTATATTAAAATTGGCATACAGGTATTTATCTAGAGTTAGAACTGTGTTCTAGTTTATTTTTTTTGCATTTGAATTTCATTTTGCACTTCAAATTTGTACTTCAATTTATGCTAGACAGTAAATCACATGCCTAGGAAGCACTGGAAACTGATAAACTTTTAGTTTTGTTTTGCATGAAACATCTGTCTTTTTAGATCTTCGCCATTATGGAATTTATTTCTTCTCCCATCTTAATCATAGGTAATAATGATGGGCCTTTCCCATGCAGTAAACCAGCAGAGGTTGTGCCATTTTGCAATTAACAACAGCTCCTGTTGCTCTTAACATGTTAGACTTAGGGTTAAACACTTTTTCTACTTTGGTCATTTCCTTTAGCTGCCTAATCGGCAAAAGAACTCTTTGGAAAGGCATGCACTTCTCAGACTGAGAGGAAAAGGACTTATTGATGAGATGTTAGGAGTATAGATGGGATGCATGAAGGCAACTGAAAAGGAAATGCCTTCTAATTAAATATCTAAACAAATAAATTTATGATATCTAGGATTTGAAAATGTACATTGTCCTAGGTAAGCCATCAATCTGAGAAGATTGTTCCTACAGAGTACTGCAGGAGATGCTCTCGGGACAGGAAATAAATAATTTATCCATTAGGAATCTCAAATTGCCAGGCTATAAGGAATCCTTTCCCCATTCTCCTCCTTCTTCAATGCCCAGCTCCCTCCACATAAAAACTTCTCATACTAAAGAACAAGCTTAGTAGATCAAAATCCACTGATAATTTCAAAAAAACACAGGAAAAAAAACTCTAAGTATACTTAATCTGAAATGGATGACATTACCCTTGTTGACCTCCTTCCCTTCTCACCAACGGAAGACGCCCCACTGCACTATTAAGAAACCCTTAGGCTCTCCGCCCTGGCTGCCAGGCTCAGGATTTAGCAGTTGCCTTTTTGACAGGCTGGAGGGGAGCACATCAGATGGGAAGGGAAACAGAGAAAATTTCCCTGGGAAAATTGCCTTGTTTCTGCTGAGCTGATCCACAAACTGACATGATTCCACAGGATGTTATGATTTCTTCCATACTGGCTTTTCCTAACAGGAAAAAAAATAAAAGAAATAAGAAACAAGAAATGTTTCCTCTGAAAATTTCCATGTGACTGTATTCCAGATATTATGCAGCAGCATGTTTCTTGTCAAATCCTCAGAGTTAAAGGGAAAAGATCTAAACACCCTAGCAATCAATAGTTTATATTGTGCTGATGTTAAAATGGGTTCTGGAGATCTCTTGACAGTTTTGCTCAAAGCATACAGTGAATTGCTATAAATATCCTGATATAAAGCAATGTTATTTCAGTGTGGGAACTTAAAGTAAACCCTCTGTCCTTAGAAAGCTTGCCCTTTAACCACAAGCTCCGGGGATCAACTGCCACATCATCAGCCTTCATGAACGGTTTCCTTCTATAGGAGGTCAAGCACCCTCCTGCAAGCACAGGTCACCTATACATGTCATTTATCTGGAGCTAAGCACATGAAAAAAGGTTTTATCCAGGATCTGCCACATTCACTAAATAATTCAACAGACTAGTTTTTCCTTAGGCTGCTGCCTGAAGATACCTGTATTTTAAGTTTCAGCACAGCACTGTATGTTTGGCTTCATTAAGTTCCTACTGCTCAGACGAACTTGCCATGGGTTTGGGGGCTTTTGTTGCCATTCATTTTTTTGGGGGGTTGCTGTTCTTGTAGTTATGTTTGTTGGTTTATTTTGGTTTTGCTTTTTGCAGCACGGCGAATTAACTTTTCCCCCCAATTAACATAAAGAAACTCAAATGTTTAAATACGGGCCAGTTCCATCAAGAGTGCTTTGAGGAAATTAGCTGCTGTTTGATTTCCTGGTGGGATTAGTTCCTGTCAAATACATTTTTAATGCACTTCTGGTATCTAATGCATTATGTAGCATGCCTCTTTTCCTTCTGTCAAATGAGGTTTGGAAGAAATCAGGTCAAGTCCAATGGCAAAAAGTGATATAGTATTCTGAAATAACCCCTAGTCTTAGTGAAAGAACCATTCTGATGGAAACTAATTCGTGATGAAACAAGGAAAATATTATGAACAAGCCAGGCTTCCCTATTTTTGTGGCCACCAGTACCAAAATTTCCTCCACAAGGCAGAGGCCAAGTGCAATTTTTACAGGCCTTACAAGAAGCTAGTGAAAGCCAGGTTTGAAACGATCAAAAGAAAGTTATTCATCTCTCAGTGTATTAGCAGGCTTGTGTCGCTACTAGACAGGGAATGCTAAGGAGGTGAGAATCTTATGTGGGTATAAGTACAGCCTGGATACAAACTTTAAGGAGAGATCCATTAGCAGTTGCTAAATAGAAAAATCATGGATTTCTCAGGAAATTTCCCCCCCCCCCCCTCAAAATGCCCAAATATGCTTGGCCTGTCCCTCCCTCTCCTTGGCTACCCATCATCATCACTGTGAGGCATGAAAAGTAACTTAGACAGCTCTCTGGTCTAAACCATGATGGCTATTCTTGTGTTCTCTTCATTATTAAATGATAGAATCCTAAAATAAAAGAAAAATTGCCAGTTACTTTGATTGTTTGGTTGCATGCCCAAACCCCGAAACAAGCTTTCTTGTTGACTAATATCTCTGTAGAACAGGACTTTTAATGCAGGTGGTTTTATGTTGTTCATCATGAGATGTGGGTATGACTTCTAATATCTCCCTTCCAGTAGGTTTGCTTTTCTAGTGCTGACACATGGATTCACTTCAGGATGAGTGACAGATGCTCTGCCTAGAACTGAGATTAAAGATGTGTCTTCAGAAAAGCCATGCTACGTAGGTCAAACTTTCTGAGGCTTATCAGTTCTGGTTTTCTCTTCCTCTGTTTTTTCTGTTACAGAACTATAACATTTTGGCTCTTGCCATTAAAAACTGAGCAGGTGCATAATTTCTAATTAAACTTTGTCCACCTTCACACTTGTTTCATTTTTAAAAAATTGCTTATTGCAATTTTCCTGACAAGAATCAAATTAACAGTTTTGAAATGCCTTGAGCTAATACCATTCTCTAAGCCCTATACACATAAGTGCTCTATTTTTATTGGGATAACTGGCCTTTCCACTTGTCCAATAATGTGGGTCTTACATTTAATTAACTATCTCCTACACTGCTTTTTGATTGAAGCAATTTGAGCTCAAATATTCCCTTAGGGGTTCTGGGGAAGAAAAATTTTCTACCTCCTGTTTCCAATACATTGATTCTTCCAAACTTTCAGTTCCTAAGCTAGCCAAAGATGCCACACACCTTAAAGGAAATAAAAAAGGACAAGTTCTTTCAGTCATGGGACTTTCTTTTTTTTAACCCATCAACACTACTGCTTGTCAGTTTTATTTTTCCTTTTTCCTGAAGAGTTGTCATTAGTCACTGACTAATGAGAAACACTTTAGTTAATCAAACCCTACCTTGACACAATGCCTGAAATTTGCCTGTTAATATATTATCACCTACAGTTACTTTGCTCTTCTTCCACCCCAGTCATACTCATCCATTCAAATCCCTTCTCTGTGACTTGAAACCAGAATATGAACTGTCTTACCCACCACTAAGGAAAGTGCAATCGTCAGCAGCTTAGAGTGGAAATAGGTTTCTCTTTAATTTCATCTTTGGAACTCTCCCCTTGGATACACTCAAATATTGTCTCCAGAGAAAAAGAAAATTGGGAGAGGGTGACTTCTACTGGCTGAAAGTGGGAAAGTCGTGTTCCAGTCCCGGCTTGGATGAGC
>JASSUY010009273.1:0-21129 GCA_032466535.1 Forpus xanthops | reverse complement strand
GGAAGAAATTCTTTACTGTAAGGGTGGTGAGGCACTGGAATGTGTTGCTCAGGGAAGTTGTGAATGCTCCATCACTGACAGTGTTCAGAGCTGGATTGGACATAGCCTTGGGTGACATGGTTTAGTGGGAGGCATCCCTGCCCCTAGCAGGGGTGTTGGAACTAGATGATCTTAAGGTCCTTTCCTACCCTAACTATTCTATGATTCTCTATAAAGACCAAAGAAGGGGATAGAGTCTCATGTCAAATAAAAAGTGAGGTATTGCATATCTAATAAGCTTGTAAATGTGTGTATGTATGTATGTGCAGCTTACTACAGCACTTGTAACGGTACTTGTTTTCAAGGTTAAATATGTCTCTTCATCAGTGTAGGCATTCCTTACATATTTAACTTGCAGAAATTTCTGGCAGAAAAAAAGAGATCAGGAAGGAGATGACTTTTCTTATTCATGACATACACAGGCTGGGGGAGAGAATAGGGAATGTTGAATCTAGTCTGTTTTGAAAGCTTTGTGATTGTTCTCTAGTAGGCCACTACTAGAAAAACCATTGAACTCACTTTCCTTCCTTTTTCATTGGTTGGCGCTATCTGTTAATGCTGTCCTATAAAACTGTATTTTTTGTCAATCCCTTTCTCTTCACTCTTCATAGAAGCCAAGATTTTTATTTTGGGGGGAATTATATATATATATATATATATTTTATTTATTGTTACTCAGCTTTGGGAAGTGGTAACAATTAAAAAAACCCTATTTTTTTCTCTGCTTTGTGTAAATCAGGCTTTGAAACTAAGTTGTCCCTTGATTTTTGTGCTTAAAGTGATGATCAAACAAGAATATTGTGTGGTTTCAAAAACTAGGAAAGGCTACAATCCACAGAAATCCAAGTGGTGATAAGGTCCTGCTTCCTGCTTGCATAGCTAGGAACGTAAATGTGTGCTGACCTTGCTGTGAGCTTTGAGGGAAGAGAAGAATTGGTTTTGAAAGTACTCAAGACTTTTCTTTCAATAATTTAGCATCGTGAGTCTCTATTAAGAACCCAACTGTGTAGTGCTTTTTAATTATTAATTTAATTACACACACATAATTACAAATTAAGAAACAGATTCTGTTCAAGGTAATGTAAGGCTTCCCTTTTCCAGTAGCATATTCATATTTATATTAACATTTGTACTTTTACCCACTGTTGAAGTGTTTTCTCTGTAGAAGTTTAGCACAATAAGAAACATAGACTTGCAAATGTCATCTCAAGGGGCAGTTCAAACAGTCTAAAAATATCTATAAACATCTTCTAAAGCTGCCAATATGGATCATTTTATAGTCTCTTAAAGCTTGTCAAAATATTTCCTATGAACAATCTTATTAGAGTGTAAAATTTGCCTTATCAGTGTCCTGAACTATCGAGCAATAGCTCCAAAAGGTCTGAATATAACAAGAAAACTGATGCTGAAAGGAATGTTATTTATTTTGATGAGCCACAAAACTGGTGATACATGAAAAAAACCCAATAAATTAACTGTATTAACTATAGGAACAAATTATTTCCTCTATCACAAGAGCAGACTATATTCTTCCTTGTAAAAAAGGGGAGAAGACAAAGAGAAAATTACTGTAAATACAAAATAAATTATAGTACATTTATGCTACCAATCTTTCAACTGGCATTAAAGCCCTGCAGTGAGTATGGTTTGGGTATTGTGAAAACAAACTGGATTCATTTTATTGAACTTTCTAAAGAAATGTGGAATGCCAGATAGCATTTCAAGTTTTTAGAATAATCATTCTTAATCATTTGCTTAACAAAACAATTTATTAAGCAGCGAAGTATAACAAATCATAAAGTTTTAATTTGCCTTTTTTAATTGAGTTGTTAATTAGCACCCCTCCACAGTTGGTAACTCCCCACTTGCTTTTTGTTGTTTCTGTATCCAAGACACTTTAAGAAACCTAATCTATCTTGGTTATTCTGGAAAGACATTTCCATGAATCAAATCTATAGGCGATTATGTTCTAACTGTGCTGGGGCTTCTGTGAGTGCGTATTAATTATGTCAGTGGTTAATGATCAGGCAAGAAATATGTGAATGCCAGCAAAGATTGTTTAGTGGAAATAAAAGAAATATCCTGTGTTCACAGGAATTTTAAGTCCTGCCACTGCAATCAGGGTAGAAACTTATGGTTACATTACCCTGTAAGAGCATTGTTTGGCATTTTTCATATATATGAGTGCTGCTGACATCTTGTTATCTGTAATAATAAATATCAAAGTATTTCATCCAGCTGCAAACATTGCTTACAGATTTTACCTACTATCTTAAATTGAGTGACATTTACTCCTAATAATGAATTTAAGCTGAGAGCTCCCAATTCCTGCTCTTGTGAGCTTCATGGAGCTAAAAGACCAGTCCAGTGTATCATGCAAACTTGTTGAATGGAAATACCAAAGCAAGGGTTAAATAAACTTGCATTGTCTGTAAAATGCTTAGAGTCTGGAATTGTTTGCAGTATTTATCTTCACTGCTGGGATGCAGGACTAAGACCTCAAAGAGGGCTTATCCACTAAGAAACAAATTTGTATTTCCACTTACTGTATGTATTCTGAGTTTCTTTACTTAGCATAGGCTCTGCCTTTTCTGTCTTGCATCATAAGTCTGTTTGTGGTTGGTGTAACAGGATGGATGATGTTGTTCTCCTAATACACTTATTTAAAATGGTACTGGATAATTTATTAGAAAAGTATTCAGCAGCAATTTGCAGCATCTGAAATTCACTTAAATGCCTTTTGGTCTATTCAGAATAAACCTGTGTTTAAACAACAACAAAAAAGGAACAAAGGCAGATCTGTGGACTATAGCATTATCGTGAATTGGTGAAATTTAAGTACCTATGGGTATATATATAGGAAAGCAACAACTGGTGAATGTTGCCTAAATGAAACTTCTGAGCTAGGGTTTTTTATGCACAAATATTTTTCTTCACCTAAAGCCAGTTCCTAATGGGATAGACAGAGGGGATAGGAGAAGTTATGGGAAGGAATTATGTGCAGTTCCTCAGCCTCTGAACACCTTTCACCCCATCCAAACACACCCTGAGGCACCAGCAGATGACAAATTTACATCATCAGCTTGTGGTACCTAAGGAACATGTGCTAAACATGAGTTGATAAGACAGGCTGGTGAATTATGACAGCCAGATTGATTTATGTGCCAGATACCAATTTTTAATTAGAGGAATGCCTTCCTATCACTTAGGTGTCAGTCACTTTAGATGGACCTACTGCAGGAGGATATAGATTTTGAACTTTAAAATTACATAGCCTATAGTTCTGTAGGGATTCTTGGTTCCCATACATACATACGTACATATCTGCAGAGAAGATACTTGGGTGCTGTGTAAATACATTGGCTTCTTAAAAGCATCAGTAGCTAACCATGGTGTTGATATGATGAAATTTTGATTATAAGCATGTTAGAATAGCCTGAATTTCTCTATATAAATAGTGATGCTGCTCAGTGTTGCATTTTTAGATCACTAACATGGAGAAGGTACCTGTTGAGGACCTGCTGACTTACATGTCATATTATTGAAATCCTGGAAACAAATTTGCTTTCATTTGCAAGGTAGAATATTATAAATCACAGAAGCATACTGCTACCGTTAGGGAATGATTATAGTATTAACTGATTCGTGAGATGCTTTGTTTTTGGGAGATTGCTTTTCTGCACAATAAGCTTCATCTCCTTATTTTGACATGTCCTAACTCTTTGAATTTCATTGATAGATTTTAATGCTTATAAAGTCTTTTCTCTCTCTTGCCTTTTCCCCCAACCCTAGCATCTCTGCGTAGCTTTAACAAGCAGTATATTACCCTAAAGTGCTGTTATTCCATAGAAACGACTCATGTGATGGTCCTTGTGACAGTGGGAAGGCTTACATGCTGTTTATTGACGCTGTAAAAGGGTGTCTGAAGATATGAGACGCTGATTGTGATACAAACCATATGCAGCTTTTTTTTCCGGTAGGTTTCTATGTGTTTCTCGCACTGTGTCCTTTATGCTGGCAGCTGGGTGGGAGCAGGGAGAAGGGACAGGAGGTTGGGGGTGGCAGAACAGGAAAGACACTGAGACAAGCAGGCTTTGTGAGGGTCTATACCATATTACAAGCTGAGCATATACAAAGTGAGATAAAGTTAGATGCTTGCTACACAATGGCAGCACAGGACAAAACCTGCTCTGTAGTGTTGATAGTAGCTTTCAGGCTGTACTGTGTCAGTTGCTTGCCTCAGGGACTTGATTAACAGATCTGAAGTACATCTGAAAGGATAACTGAAATCTACAATGGAAATGCAGGCATGTTCCCTTAGCATGTTCATGGTTTTTTACTGTATAGATGTTCATAGTGACATTTCTTGTCAATTTTTATGGGATAGTTTTAGGGAAGTGCCCTAGTCTTCCTTGTACAAGACTTCCAAGTCCTCAAAGTTTTTATTACTTAAACCACAAGTTGGTTTAGTGGTATGAGTGTTCTCTGCGTTGTGCTGGAAGCAGTCTAATAGAGCAGTTCTGGAATCAATACTAATGAAGTGTACATTACAGGAGCTACTAGGAAATTCCCTTAGTATTTGTAAATCTGTTATGAAAAGTGATTTTATAAATGCAAAATGTGGTTGAAACATTGTTTCTTTAGCCATGAAGAAAGCACTTATGATGTTGATGCAATATAAATCAGGTTTCCTTCCAAGCTTCTTAAGAATGTTTTCTTGCTATTGCTGCCTCCCCTTTGAGGAAGGGAATTTGGTTAGGTTTTTTGTTCTAAAAGTGTAATGAACTATCGTATGTTAGTGCTTGTATCTGGCATGAATATAGAGGTAGGCTATATAGTTCTTCCTCAAGAATCTTTTAATAGGAAGTAACCCAGTAAGAGTATTAAAAGCATAATGAAACCCTCGTTCAGCTTCCTGTCAGTTTTCAGAGCTGTAAGTGGCTTCTAATTTGCACAAGATTGGAACAGCATTGAAGTATTACAGTAACTAAGCAAAACACTCTGGTTTTGCAATTTTCTGATAGCATCCCTTGTAATTTCTTGTAATGCATTTGTAGCTAAGTACAATGACAAATGTCAGGGCTCATTGTACTAGTTTTCATGCGCATCAGCACGAGACTGAGAGGTGTAATGTCAGCTTCTATCCTGGGAAAAGCTCATGTAACTGCTGGATGCTTTCCCGTTGCTAGTTGCGTTGTAGAAAGAATCATTGTTTTTAGGTGGGAGAGCAGTGGAGATAATAATTGCTTTCCACATGTGTTTTGCTACTTTTTTTTTTTTTTTTGTAAAAATTTTAACAATAAGTAAGCCAGAGAGGCCTATTAAAAATTTAGTTTGACATGAGCAAATGAATTCTGGATATCCATTAGATATTTACCATGGCTACATGGGAACTACAGAGAGCTGGTGGTTATTAGTTAAAGAAGAACATGTATTTTTAAGCTGGCATTGCATAGCTTGTTTTCTTGAATTACTTTGATGAGTGGTCATGTGCATCAGTAGACTACTGTAATACCCTCATAATAATGTGGTAACATGCTGATCAGCATTTGAGATAAACGCAAATGAGTGATTTGGTGAAAACACAAGTCAAATAGTTTAGTAAATGCTTGAAAAAGTGGTTACATACTTTTCTGCAGTTTACCTGAAGTAAACGGAAAGAAGCCTTGCTGTTGGTCTCTTACTCTCCTGCAACACACTTATCTATTACATAAAACTGAGGGAGATTAATGTGACTGTGAGCAGAGATTTATGAAGATTGATAATTGCTTGAAGCTTTTTGCTCTTACAGTTCTATTGCTTGAGTGGAAGCAACTGTATTGATTTTAGCAGCTGGGGGGAGAGGGAGGTAGAAAAAAATCATGCCCTTTCTTTTTTACAAACTTGTAGCAACTTTAGAGTTACATGTTTAGAGAGTGGTCAAAGAGAGAAGCCTTAATTGAAACAGTCTTTAGTAGATACTGATTTGGTTAGTTAACACTCTTCGGAATACAATTGACTGGGGGAAAAAAAAAAAAGCTTCTACAAATATTTACTTGCCAGAGTATCAATATTCCTAGGCCCTGAGTTTGTCCTGCTGCTGTTGCTCTTTATTCTCCAGTGGGCCTGTTCAGATGCCAAATGCTCCTAGAACCTGTCTCCATTGTCTTTTACCATTTTAATTTCAAATGCCAAATGCTCCTAGAACCTGTCTCCATTGTCTTGTACCATTTTAATATGCTGCCTAAGAAGTTGCAATATCATTCTTTTTCCTCATGCATGTTGTCTCCAAGTTTTGTACCAGTCATCTCCTCTTAAGAACTATATGAAGATTAGTAGGCTCAGATTTATAACTAAGAAAATTAATAGATTAATTTTGGTTTTGATGGACAAGAGTTTTCTCTGTGTAACAATTCCTGTGTGATATGTAACACAATTTGCTGTGTACGTAGCTTGTATGTGATATATGTATTTCTGGTGAGAAAATATTTTTACCTGATAAATAGGAAAGCAAGCAGTATGACCGTTTCTCAGCTAAGATCTGGCTAGTAAAAATTACAGAAAATGTGGGTTTTGTACATAGAATAAATTAGATATTATTCACCATTGTGAGGAAAAAAATCTGTTAAGGGGAAAAGGGAAAAAGAAAGGAAATTTTATGTGCTCTTTAGAAATGTGAGATCTCACTCTCCAGCATTCTTGCTGCTTGAGGGAAAAGCCTTATCTTCTTAGTGATTCTTCTCCAAAATATTGATTAAAAGTATAAGTCCATTGCAGTTCTGTCTGATCAGATTTTTTTCCTGAGCTATTAGCTGTGCTTGAGACAATTGGCATAGTGTGATGGGTTGGAATGTCTGGGTTTTGTTAGACTGTTCATACAGCTGAGAGTGTTTTGAAATTTGACTAAGGGTTTAATTCTTCTAGCTTTACAGTGAAGTCATTTACCAACAAAATTACAAGCATGAGGTGTTTGTGGTTTTTTTTTTTTTTGTTTTTTTTTTTGTTTTTTTTTTTTTTGACAAGAACCAGAAGAATTTTTCTGGTGCTTTTCTCCTGGGAAAGCTCTGTTTTAGAATAGAGTGAGTAAAATGCTTCTGCAACAACAGCTTAATTTTTCTATACAGGAGAATGAATGTAACTTCTGAAGTAGACAGGCTGCATGTGATTGCATGTAATTTCCTATTTGTATTCTTTCTAGAGCCACTTACATTTTTTAAATTTTCGGTTTATTGGCTGCATCATCTAAATGCAGGATTATAGAAAAAATATGGTGAAAAATATTGTCTAAAAATATTGTGATGCATCTTCATTAGTAAGTTGTGAAGTCACACTGAATTTTGCAAGGCATGCTGAAACATTGTGATTTGGGAAGTGTTCATTTTAACCACAGTTTTACTTTTTTAACCTCTGAAATATTGTTATAGATCTTCATCAGTCAGGTTCATTTTGCAGAATTTTGCCTATTATTTTCAATGCAAGGACAAAGCAAAAGGTACATGTTTAGATAATTATTATGGCTATTTAAAAATAATCCTTGGAAAAAAAACTTGTATTTTTTTTTTTTTTTTTTAATTCTCTAACTAATATTAAAAAATTGAAGCTGTCATCAAGTTGCAGAAGGGAAACAAAAATGGAAACAAAGTCATTTATAATGTTGTCGTTTATAGATTTCACTAGCTAGTAAAATTATTAGCTGCTTCAGCTGATTCTTGGTGAAACAATGATTATCTTAATTAGATTTGATGTCAGTAGGGCACGCATGGTTTTTGAATGACATTTGTAGTAAGTAGATTTTAAATCTAAAAATTAGATACAAAGGAATTGCAGGTTTTTTTTTGTTTTTTTTTTGTTTTTTTTTTTTGTTTCAACCACACTCAGTATGGAAGTGAAATGAAATGAATGCATCTAGTATTCTGGTAAGGCAAAGAGTATGAGGAGGAATGTTGTAGAGTAGGAAGTCACTAGACTTCAGTCTGGCTTGCAATACAATTGTGTGTTGATAATAAAAGTGCCTCAGTCTGTAAAAAATATGATTGGACATACCTGCAGTACTTGGTCTTTGAAGATTCAGTGTAAATGGTGGTACTGCAGTGGAGTGGAGGTTCTGGCTCATTGCAGAGACTGCTGCTGGTCAGCTGGTCGCCAAAGGTGGCACTTATCACAGCCTGGGCGCTCTTTGAGTTTTCAGAAATAGTTTGGTAAAGAGTCACAACACTCTCCCTCTTTGTGATTGGTGCCAGTTTTCCTCTTGCCACAATGTAATGGACACAGTGGGAGCTTAAGTTAACCTCCCACTACCTGCTCAGTAGGTTTTGTCAGATGAGAAGTTGATAAGCCACAGTTTTGTGTCTGTTGTGTTTCCAAGGGTGCTAGTTCTGTCACTGATGGCTGTGGTCTGTATTGAGGTGATTTTTCATTTCCTGCTGATCTGATTTGCACTTGAATAAGCACCATGGCTGATGTAAATGTGAAGACCATGTGAACAGCAGGAAAGGCAGCAAATGGTGCCAGGGCAAGGGACAGGGGAGATGAACTAAACAGAGGGGAGGTGGTTGATAGATGGTTCCCACCTCAGTCAGACAGTAAAGTAGTTGTGCAAGTTGAGGATCAGAGAAAACATGCTGAGTGATGACAAACTGTCTCCTTGACTCGCTTTCTTAGGTCAAAACTGCAGTGCTGCTTTAGAAAAGCTCCAGTTCTTTGTTTACATAGCATATGGGGAGTTTATTTATTAGCACTGAACCATGCTTTAGCTAACCTTGCTGAAAACAATTGATCCAGAAATGAAATGGCTTTTTACATCTTCAGTACTATGGCCTTATCTTTGTTACCCATTCCTTAAGACTCCTTTTTTTTGATGTGTGAAAAAGGAAAGTGCAGGTTGCTGTTAACTGAAACTTTAATACATGTTCCATGGTGTTGCAGAGTTTAAATACTTTTTTATTCTTTTAAAGTGATTTGGTTCAGTGTTACAGTTTGATAATGTAATCAGCTCTTAGTAATTTTTTTTCCTGCTCAGTGATTCACATGCCATGAAATTTTTTCATTAAACCACTCCAAGGGTCACCAAGTAGAGAATATAAAGGACCCCAGATACCTCTTCAGCATAATCACTTCAGTCCAAATTGGCTGCTGGCCATGATTTTACTATGTAGATTGTTTAAAAGGACCATTTGATTTTTATCATCTATTGTTTTAGAGAATTAATGAAACAGGAACAAATATTTAGTTGATGCATGGGCATAATCCTTTAAGATGATGCTACTCTAGTTTCAGGCCTCATCACTATTGTGAATTCCAGAGAGTGTGCAGTAATATAGTAAGCTTACATAAATAAAGCATTTTAGACTTCTGTAGCACGCATGTAATAAATTCTGCAGGCTCACTAGTTTTGGTAATATCAGTATAGCGTAATACAACCCGCAGGGGTGGGTGTAAGTCCCAGTCGGAGAGGAAGGAGAAGGCAGGTCGAGCATCTGTCTGACTGCTGCTGTGGAATATGCTGCAAAACCTTGGCAGTGCTGATGCAGGTGCTAAAGTCCATGGACATATTTGGTCTAATTAATTAGAATTTTTAAAGAGCTGTAGTATGAGGGTACATTTGCAGTTTTCCTGGTCTTCTGTTTTATTTGACTACAGCTGCTGTTTGCAACCACAAAGATACTGGATAGCATGCAGAGTTTTATACTTCTTACCTAGGATCCTGCAATTTAAATATGGGCTTAAATTTGTGTTTGGGGTTTCAGGAGCTTGGTGGAAAGCTATTTGGTTAAATGAATGAGCAGCTTTAATCTAGTTGACTGAATATCAGCCCACTAATGAACTACTGTTGTAAAATATGTACAGCCATTACTTTGGTGTCTAAATTATCTTCACTTTCAAGTCTTATTGAAATTCTTAATAACCTATTAGATAGAGGAGAAAAGATTCCACCCAGAAGCCTTCAACCTCCATCAAAACCAAGAGAATACACTAATAAAATCACGTGCCATACTAAAAGCAAGAATTATAGTGTAGTATAATATTGTCTAAACTAATGGAATAAATTAATTAATTGAGGTTTTGATAATTAATTTGTAGGAAAAATAATCTGAAAGCTTTTTTTGGTCTGTAACTTTTTCGTCAAAATCTATCTAGAGAAATACTAAGCAGCCATTGAAATTCCCAGACGAGGGTTTGATTCAAGGTGAATTGGGAATGCTGCCATAATTCAGGAGACAGCTTTTTGCTGTCTTCCTTTTGGAGGAAAAAGAGGTAGCTTCTACAGCTATTGAGTTCTGAGCCTGTCTGAAAGTAAATATCTACTTCCTGCGCTGTAGGGACAAAGGGGAAATTGTAGTTTATAGTCTGTGTGAGATAGGCTGCTTTTGGATGTGGGGTTTCAACCTGTTCCTTTGCCTTTGTTACATTGAAATCAGTTAATGTTAAAATTTCGCTGGAGTTATGACATAGAGTGTGTTTGTGTTGCAGACATGATTACTTTGTAGCTCTACACAGTGTAGCCAGATGTATAGGTTTCCTTTGGGAGTTGTTGCAAGTTGGTGACACACTGACTTAGAAAGTGTATTTCTTACTAGGACAAAGGAGCATAGCAATTTGGAAGGTTAAAACCTCTGATGTCTGTGTACATCATGTCTGACCAAAAGCTCAAGCAGGGTGAGGAAAGGAGAGCTAACAAGCATAGCACTGAAGGTAAACGTTTAAATTTAATGACTACTGTACTTTCTAAGTGAATGAATGTTCTTTATCTTGAACCTGCAGACTTGCCTTGATTCTTTCATATTAAAGCTATCCAGAGTAATTTTAACTCCTAATCTTCTTCAGCAAAGAATGAAAAAGCAAAGATAGGTTAAGTCTTGTAATGATAGTAAGATCTGTGTTCTTCAGACGAAAGTAAGTTTCTGAAGTGTCTCTGCCTTGTGTTTATTTCCGCCTGGTTTTCTCTGCCTATGTGCCTTAATGCATTAGTCAAACTTAAAAGGCTTTATTTGAAAGTTTCAGAAGATGCTTAAATAGAGCTGTTATCTACCGGGTAGCCTGGGCACAGCAAGCCTTGCTGTTGCAGTGCTGGTGGAACATACTCTTGGGAAATATATTCATTGCAGAGCAGCTGTGTTGCAGTATAAGGATGCTAGATATTTGTGGATGCTGAAGGTCAAAGCATGTTTTATAAAAAAGCTGGGATTTGGATTTTGCGAACTAAGAATGTTGGACTGCAATTCACACTTCCTTCCATTGTGAAATGCTCTGTTCAGTGATCCAGTTGTAAAGTTTACAATAGCTCTGGTTTGCTTTACTATGAAGAACAATTCAGCAGCCTGCTGTCCTTGAGACAGGGTGACCTGCAGGGTCTGCAGGTTAAACATGTGTGTTTCTCTCATGAGAAATCTAATGAGGCTGCTTTCCCCAGGGTTCAGCAAGTGGCAACTTATCACATAGGTAAACCTGTGCAGGGCTTAAAATAATTTTTATGCTTGCTGTTAGACTTTATACGTGTTAATGAAGATGCTGTTCATAGCAGTTGTGTTTATCAAGTTATTTGGTTGGTTAAAAAGAATAATAAAGAGGAGGAAGACTAGGATATTATGAATTCCTTGCTGAAAATGAAAGCTGGCATTTTGAAGCTACTGAAGTCTCTTTTTGCATCACAGGCCTTTATCGAGACTGTGTAGTAACCTTACAAACGGTACCAAACCTGTCTGCAGTGTGGAAGGCGCATAAGAACAGCAATCGTGCCCTCTGCTGGATCTGGTTGTTCACTGGTTGTCCTTCGGGGGTGGTTTAAGAGGAAAAAAAGGTGCTTCAAGGGAGATAGAAGTATCATGATATAGTACAAAATATTAATTAAACCTGCTTAATTTCAACTTGTAAAGATACTATAGCCGTTTATATTTTATCTTAAAAGATTATATATTCTATATTTATTTTCCTGCTCCTTAACTTTGCATGTTATTTGGAAGGGGAAGATCATTGCATTATTTTCTGGTTTTGTAGGTGTGTGAATTGCTTAAAAGTTTACAATCCATTAGGAAAAGTAGGAGAAAATGATAATCAGACAATGTCCAAGCTGATTTTAGTTCTGTGGAAATCTAATTTTGTTAGATGAGTGCTGTGGCAGTTGTATCTTTTTATAGCATATTTTATATCTATATCTATCTATCTATTTATTTCCTGGATTTCATGGCAGTGGCTTTACATAATCATTGAAAAACAGGATTAGGTGCCTATTCTGGAGATCTGTTACAATATGAAATGAAAATACCTAACCTTACTTATGAGTGATGAAGAAATATTGGGTCTAGAATTTAAACAAATCAGGCTAAGCAGAAATCCACTGAAGTTTAAATTGCAGCCTACTTACTTGAGTTTTTTTATCTTTTTAAACTACAAAAGTCAGTTTCTTAAGGCTTGACTATAGTTCCGTAACATGTGCATGGTATTTGTTATTTTCTACTTTTAAGAATTCTTTTACTGTTTTAAAGTAAATCTGTATTTATAGGTTATCTAATATGATTGAAGACATATAGATATATTCTTATTCCCCACTCCGGTGTCCTCAGTAATGTCAATGACTTACTTTTCACTTTTCAATTACTTTCCCTTAATTCAAAATAACATTCAAAATTGCTAGCATATATTGTAATCATGCAGTACATATTTTAAGACAGGATATAGCACTAAAATTAAGCTTTGCTAATTTGAAGCAAAATATAAGTATGTAAATCATAAGTTATCCTTATATGCATGTCTTTATAATATCATGATGTCATTAAGAAGGATGTACTTAAAGTGGTAGGATATAAATCAAACTAAAAGTGCAGCCAAAAGAGCTCTACATTTCAAAGTATGCTTTCATTAAAGGAGTGTTTGGCTTTCTGTAATGCACCATTCAACCATTCAAGTTTTAATATTTACTCCTGTGTGAAGTAAATTACTACTTTTTAATTTTTCTAATTTTTTTTGTTTTGGTTTTTTTTTTTTGGTTGTTTGGTTGTTTTTTTTTTTTTTCTTCTAAGTTGGTATAAGATGTCCTAAACACATGAAAAATCTTAGTTCAAGTATTATGCGGTCTTCCTATTTGGTTTATCAGGGCTGTTCACCACATTTGCAGCTATCCTGCAGTTAGCATTCACTGCTTTTGCATTATTTGGGTAGTCTGTGTTGAAGTGGGTATTCCTGTCATTTTCAGGGAAGGAGGTGAAATAAAGAGGTTGAGACTTCTGTCTAAGCATACTTATTTGCAAAAAGTCCCTTAACCATTTGAAGGAGGAGACAGCCACAAGGGTATATACCTGTGAAAAAGCTTGGTAACTACTGCTCACTGACTTCAGTATAGAAAACCACAATAATTTTGGGTGGGTTTTGCAATAGGGATGTCCTGTTACACAGTTTTAGACCACTGCTGTCCCATGCTCACATGCAAGGTAACACCCATTGTCACTGTGTGTGTCCTTTCATCACGTGACATTTTTTTTTTTATATATTTTTAAATCGTTTTTACTCATGTAGTTTGCCAATAGCAGTGCTTACAAATAGTCTGTTTCATGTGACTATGGCCTGATAGCTGGCATAACTATAGATGCTTTAGATGAGGAAAGTCCTGGTAGTAATGGGTCCACGTAGCGTCGAAGACTCTGGTAGATCTAACTCAGTTGTACACGGGGCAGGCTGTTGTGGATTCCATGTGACAAAAGCACACTTAATCTTCAGAGTAATGATACATTTGCCGGTGCTTATCGTGAAAGGTCTCAATTTTAACAAAGCTTTTCTGTTATTTTTTCTGAACCCATGACTGAAGCAGAAAATTGTCTTGAAGCCAGATAGAAATTGTTGAGATGTGCTTGTTGTGTTCTTACATTTTTAAATGGTCTAATGGTTTAATTTTTAAATGGTCAAAGTAACCATCTTTATCATGAACTTTCTTCATCAGAAGCTTACAATGTACCAGTGAAACAAAGCTACTTGAAGAAAAACCTCACTGGCTCAGTTCAAGTAATGGCATTTATGTCGGTTTTAAGGTGCGATTAGTATGGCAAAAGGCGATACAGATGTAAACCGTATGTACTGGACGGCAGTGACAGAGGCGACGGTGCCATGTTGGCCTCTGCAAACCTGCAAAACCAGCCAAACGCCCTCCCGCTGCGGTGTGGGCTCTGCTCGGGGTCCTGTCTCCTCTCATCCTTCTCCCGCCACTTTCGTATCCCCCCGCCGGTTCGCGGTCTCTCTGTTCCCTCCTCCTTTCCCCGCCGTCCGGCTGTTTTTGCCCTCTTTCTTGGATGCTCTCCCCGAGCCGCCTCACTGCCTGAGGGGCTCAGCCCTGCTCCGCTCTGGGCTGCTGGAGCCTCCAGGTACCGGCAGAGGGCAGCCCGCCCTGCCCCTCACTCAGCTCCGCCGCCGCGCCTGGCTCTGACGCTCGAAGCAACGATGGGCAGTAGCAGTGGACAGGTTTTGTCGCTCATTTCTTCTCTAAACCCTCTAAAATTCTTTATTCGTTGGCTTCTCCATAGTTACTGTATTTGCGTACAAATACAGGAAGACCAGAAAAAGGAATGTAGATGAACTGTGGTCAGTCTTGGCCAACAGGAAGTGAAGGGGCTGTTGGGTAGTGCAGGTAGCAGTTTGAGAAGCACTGGTTTCTACATGTGGGTTATATCTTAATGGTTCAATTCTGAGCACTTGCAGTTTTCAGTGATACAAAGAGCGCTTGTGAATTCTCAATACTTGTGAAAACTCTGTGTGTGTATCCCCACTTTTATTTTCCGAGACTGGCAGGCCAACTGAACTCCATTGGTAATCACGTTTTAATTCTTCCATGTACTCTGTGCTGCTCTGTTTTATGGTAGAAGTTATTTTTCCAAGAAATCCATACCTATTCTCCTTTTGCTCATGGTTTAATGTGGCGGAGTTTTCCATCCCCCCTCCAGCTGTTAGTACTGCAGAGAGCTGAAAATCCTTTTATTCCTCACTAGCAATAAAAGTCCAACACATCAAATTATCTCCCCATTTATTACTATGCCACCTCATCAAAAGGCTACTGCAGGAAAACCTTTGAGAAATAATATATCCCGCAGATATAACTGAGCCAAAAAATAACCAAGGGTCTCTTAAAATATAAAATGTTACTCTTGTCTGGGTCTGTTCTATTCTCTGTTTTGTTCTATTGCTCACCTTCCCCCCTCAAATTGTCCTTCATTTTCTCCCCCTGAGCTTTTCTGTCACTCTTTTCAGTCTGTTCCCCATTCATTCACCTCTCCCTTACTCCAGAATATGCACCTATAAGTGCTTCTGCAGTTTGATCAGACCTGCAAAATGCACCTTTCCCATCTTGCTTTCTTGATTGTCTTTTGCAAAGGAAGGTCTTTTATTAAATTAAGTAGGGAAGATGCTGCCTTAACTTGGGCAGTGCTGTAAATCACAAGCTTTGTGTAGAGCTGTCCAGTAAAGTTGTGCTTTTTTTCCAGTAGTCCGTAGCTTGTGGGCTGGACTGGCCAGGAACTGATTGGAACACGTTTGGCAGTATATGTTTCTCAAATCTGATTTTTCTGAGAAAAATTGAACCGTGCATGCGTAGCTGTACTGTGCTACATTTGTACATGCAGCTACAGGCTGTGGAAGTGAGAGGAAACAGATGTAGTTTTAAAACCTATAGAAATTTGATGTCATGTGAGTTCCTTAAGGCATGATGAAGAAATGTAGCTGTGTCGTAGAGATGTGAGAGTAATGAAATGCTGCCTGGAAGATTCAGGCTCATTGAATTTTGTGCATTACTGGAGCTTATTGTCTCACAGACATAGGTTACTTTTGTTCAGCTTCTTCGAATTCTGTTGGTTCTATGTAAAGAAGCTGAACTTGAAATCAGATCCTGTAATTCTCCTTGGGGCATTAGGTATTAGAATTTACTGAGCTTGCCTGGAATTTAGTTTTTGGAAAACTGCTCTCTTTACTTTGTCATTGTCCTTTGATTCATTGGCCTTAGCCTTTGATATAAATGTACTCAAAGATGTCAACCAGCACTGAAGTATGAAATGGAATTAGTGAGGGAAACACTTCAGGGAAAAAAAAAAAACAAACAAAAACCTCCTTTGTATTTCTTACTGAACAACGCAGTCAGTGAACTTTGTTTATGTGCTTGTGTGTGCTTCAATTTCAGTATTAAAGTCATCTTAGAAAAATCGCTGTTGTTAAAAAATGTTTGCTGTCAGTTTTGCATAACATGGGAGTTTTATGTATTTGAAGAATGGGTTTGAGTACTTTTGCAGCAGAATTTTCTTTTTCTTCATGGATTGTACATTCCTCCCCACCCTCTTTCCCCCCTATGGATTATTAATAGTTGAAACTGGTGAGGCAGGAAACAAATTTAATGAGATGTATAGAATACTGAGCCATTGATACAGTTTTAACTGTCTGTAAACAGGGGTATCATGACTATTTGAGAATTTAGACATTTAAATGTAGATTTACATTAATATCTAGTTCTCAGTATGGAACTGCTTATCCTTAAATCTACTGTTAACATGAATTGCATTGAATAACATAATGCCTTTAACAGTAGTCAGAATTCCAGCCTGCTGTTACTTCTACTTTTAAGACTCCTGGATATGTATCTCACTTATCCTCATCTAAATGTCTACACTCTTCCTCCACTTTGTGTCATAATCTCTCATAACACTTTTTATTAAGGCAATATTAATGGGAATAAGTCATACATTTGTACTCTTTTCAGATGGATTTTTAAAAGTATAAAGGGTTTTGTTTCCAACTTTGTAAAAGTTTATAATAATGTATTGTATACTGTTAAAATTTGTAGGAAATGCTGTATACCTGCCTCAAAGTACTTCTAATGAAGCCAGAAAATGTAAGCAGCAGAGTAAATTGTCTGATATGTTTATGTTCTTTGCCTTGTTTTGCTTTTGCAAAAGTAGGTAATTAAAATGTGTGTGTATATATTACATTAGAGTAAAAATTGGATTTGCATATGGTGTTTTGTCATATTTCATCTTTTAAACTATATTCCTGCTTATCAAATGGTTTTATGATTTTAATTTCAGGTTAACTCTGTTTATGCTGCTGTATACATGACATTCAAAGCAGCCAGAATTCATGCTACCCTGGCGCTGTGGCAACACACTTGATAAAAATTTATGAGATAACAAGTAGCATTTCTAAATAATCTCTGTTTCTATGTAGATACATTTAAATATTTACTGGAACAGGTAGACTGTCTACCTTCTGGCTAAATGCTGGAGATGCAACATATTGCTTATGGCAGTTATTGCAAGCTGTTCAGCATATCACTACGTTAGAAATAAAACCAGTAATTGCACATATATTTTCATGCTCATGGAGCCTTTCACCTGACATTTAATTTGGATGCACAGTATGATGTAACATTGTAACATATAGTACTCTGGCCCCTTGCTAATGTGGCTTCTGTTGATTAACTTTCATTTAGTGACTGGTGTGTAATCTGTAGAAATCAAACAAAAATAGTTTGTTTATGATACTTTTCTTGTATTCTCTTGCTTTAGGGAAGATTCATGAGAAAGCAGCTCTTAAGAAGAGCATATACTTGGAGTGCAGGTTCTATAGACCTGGTATTTCTGTATTTGCATCAGTATGTACAGACTTCCTGATACGTGCAGGACATGGGGCAATGGCTTGTATAATAGATTTAATTGATTGAATGAAAGATTTACCACTAAAAAAATGAAAGAATTGGGCCGTTTGGAGCTCAATAATGCCTGCCATTTGAGCACAGATATATCTGCAGTGACCTTTTGCAGTATGGTTCAGTAGACAAGAAGCTTCAAGTTATTTTTATTTCCCCTAAAAAAAATGTTTGAAACACCAGAGGAACATTTAAAGGATAAAGTTGAACTTGTTTCAGATTTTCTTTTGAAAACCACTATTCTCAAAAACGTGTTTTCATTTTTCTGTAAAACATGATTAATTCAAATACAGTTTCAGTCTTCTAGAGACCAAATAGCTTCCACTTGTATTGTTGGTATTGCACAGCATAGTAGATGACAGAAACAGTGTAATGAAGTGTATCTTTCCATAACATTTTGGATATTATCTGGTAAAAGGTGTAAACTGAAACCGAAGCCTAGGGCTTTTTTCTTGATCCATGCAAGAATAAATTAGTTATGTCTGTTAGGAAGCGTCACTCAACATGTTAAGCGAGCTGTTCACTCTTTTATTGAACGGCGTATCATGAGTTTGTTTTGTTTTCCAACAACTGTGCTATATTTATTTATTTTAACTAATTTATGTTATAGTGTTTGATTTAGCAGTATAAGGTCAAGGAATAACAGAGCTCTTTACATGCACTGTGTGTTTCAGTGTACTCAGACTATGAAGCAGAGATTGAAATCACTTCATTTGGGGCTGTCATGGCTTGGAGTACATACTGTTATCGAGACTTTGTCAGATTAAGCCCTTTGGGTGTTGTTATGCTAAATAAGATGACGTCTGCTCCAAGATCCAGGCACTCTTGACCAACTCTTGAAATGTATTATAAAATACGTTTAATAAATTTGCCATGTTGCCCAAATTTTGGAATAAACCAACTGCAAGATTATAACTTTCAGATCAAATTGCCACAGTAGGAGCATACAGACAATAAAGTGCTATAGATCTCACTAGTTGCAAACCCAATATTTTTCATTTTACTATTCCCAAATTTCGGGTTTTATATTGTGTAGCTAGGCTGCAAAAATAATGGATGTCTGATTTGCAGTTCATCAGTGCTAGTGTAGGAGTTAGGAAATTCATTTAACTTAGCAGTGTGTTAGCTCAGAATCATGGTCATGAGGCAATTCCATGACCTCTTTTCATGTACGCTGTGAAGACAATTTTATGGTGGAGAGAGATAACAAGGGCGTTTTCAAAGTGGTAGTCTTGTCATGCACTGAAAGCTGTGACCTGTTTTGTAACATGTTAATTAACAAGAAATGAGTATGAAACAATGCCTGCTTAATGGAAAGGACAACTTAAACTTTAATAGAAAGGAATCACTTGCAAAGTAATAATGAGTAAGAAACATACTACAACATTTCGCATACTGTACCTTATTTCATATCCAGCTGGCCTATCAATTATAACCTGTATTCTACAGATGGTGCAATATGTCAAAATTAAATCAGTCAGTTAGTTTGTTCCCAATTAAGTGCTAATACTCCCAGTGGAGAATATTACCCTGAGTCTCAGTTAAGTGTCTGTCTTCTAATATCCCTTTATGGTCTATTTTTTTCATTTTAAAGAGATGCTCTGTTGTGTAGGCCAGTACTTACTCTGTCTTGTTATTCAAAGTGCTACCTGCCTTGCACTCCATGTTTTTACTTGGAAGTTAGATAGAGGATTTGATATCTCAGGGGGCTGGGAGAAGTATTGTGCAAAATAATGCTAGGATAAGTAAGGATAAGTAAGTTGGCATGACAATGCATGTGACCTTATGCTATATATTTAGGTGCAGACTTGCATTACAATATCCAAGTTCTTGATAACATAGCTCAATTTCAACAAGAAACTAGTTTTACAATGTCCAACCACTCCTTCCATGGATTAGAAGTTTCATGAACTTTTCTCCTGAATGCTTACTAGCATTACAGGGCTTGCTTTTTTTCAATGACTCACTAAGCAGGTTTTGTGAGCTTGTCTCTTTCTCCATCTATTCTCTTTTACTTGGTGTTACAAGCCATTTCAGGGTTGCTGCTAATTGATTGATATCCAATTCCATTGTACGTCTTTCCACTTTCAGGTCTTAGTCTTTGCCTAGTTAAAGGCTGGTTAATTTTCTGATACTTTTATTCTCTTGCATCTAAATGTCAAGCTGATCACAGATTTGGTCACCTGATCTGATGGACTTGCTGTCTTCTCCTATTAGACTTTAAGGTGATCCTTCATTGAGAGGAAACCCTTTGGCAGAATTTGTTTTGGGAAGTGACTCCAGAGATTCCAGGCAATTACATGAGCTTCTGAATAGCCTTATTTAGAAGTTTAAAAGGCATGTTCTTCAGTGCTGCTTAAAGTACCCCTGTGGATTTGTTGCTGCACTATAGGAAATCTCCGTTATAGCATCTTCACAGAATCAGTTATTTCAGCAGTGTCTCAGTTATACAAAGATGTATAAAAAAGTTATCAGTTTCAAAATGTCTGTCATGAGCAATTTCTTAGCAGCCTGCTTTATAGTTTGTATGACAATGAGGTGAAAAAATTGCCTTGATAGTTGTTGGCAAAAACATCTCTTCAGTTCCTTCGGTGACACCAGGAATTAGTTTGGTAACTTGCTTACATTTGCTGAGAATTATTTACATATAATTAACTTTCTTGCATTATCTCTGTCCAAAATAAACGTACATGTCAAAAATACATTTCTTTATGGATGTGACTTGTGAAATACTGTTTAGAAAGGAAACTTTGTGTGTATCAATAGAAAATTATCAAGTAGTTCTAGTCGCAGTGTTAAACAGTGATGAAGCATCCTGTGTTAAGTGTTAGAAGTTTTAACAAATTCTGCTGAACAGGTTGCGAGGCCATCTGTGTAGATCATATTTTGTCTAGAAAGGTTGGGCCAAGTGATCCCCGAGGTCTCTTCCAACCTGGTGTTCCATGATAATGCATGTGTGTTCATACGGGTCATAATTCTGGTTTACTGGACAACGATAAATTTCTTTTCTGCACAGCTTTCTGTGTTCTCCCACAACTTCATTTATTAAGGGGCATTTTTTTTCAGGGGGGATTTGCTTTTTGATTTGATGGCTTAACACTTCTGAAGCATACTGTGATTATGAAAATAGATGCATTGATTTTATTGCATCAGAATGAAATAATTGGCTCATTTCAAGTTTCCTCGTTAAATAATTTAAAACTAAAGCCAAATAATTTTAGTGATGTATTAAGATTTTTACTTAGGCACCTGTTTTACTTGCTTAGATGATGTTTCATTGGGATTTTGGTGGAGTTGGCTTGTTTTACATTACTCAAAATGTAAATAGTATTTGGGCTTTTGGCCACAAACATAATGGGCATATATTAGAATCATAGAATCATAGAATAGTTAGGGTTGGAAAGAACCTTAAGATCATCTAGTTCCAACCCCCCTGCCATGGG
>JASSUY010009270.1:1686-14898 GCA_032466535.1 Forpus xanthops | reverse complement strand
TTGCTTCCACCTTTTATAAGTCTCTTTTTTCCTTCGAATTTTCCTCAGCAGCTCCTTGTCCATCCAAGGAGGTCTCCCCAAACTGCTGAGCAATAACCAGAAGCAGGCCTTCAAATTGAGGAAGTGAACACTGCAAGAGCCTTCCCTTCACCAGCTGGCAGCAGAAACATCAAGATTTTTAATTTCACATCTGAAATGCTATTCCTTCTGCCCTTTCTGAAATTTCTTATGCTTATTTAAAAATAAATAAATTATTATTCTTCACATTAAAAAAACCCAAAACTCAATTCCCACACATCTCTAAGTAAAACCTGAGTGACAGTCAGGCCACTGCAGTCAGTTGGAGGGATACCAATGACATAATTCACATCACTTTGACGCACACTCTGTTCAATGTATGAGTCTAGGAAAAACTACTTTCTTCCCCAACCACAAATTTTAACCTCTAAACCCACTTATTTATGAATTACGAGTTTACATCTAAAATTGACTTGCAAACACACTATGCCTCAGAGGTCATTCATCATCCTGCTTCCAGTGGAGACTTACACAAATCATACTCCAGCTGCCCACGGGCTCCAGGGCATTCTTTGCAGCAGAACAAGCCCTCTGCCCCTTCCACGTCCCCGGGACGAGCCACTCGCCAAGCCCCACTCTCCAAAGGCACCTTGCCACAAGCAGCAAGAAGAGGTCCTCCTCTCCTCTCCCTACCCACACAGGGAGCAGCCCTGCCTCGCCGGCCGCTCCCAGGAAAGGCCTCGGGTGAAGCCCTCAAGAAGCCTGCCGCCGCGGCTACAGCTCCCCGCCACAGCGCTGCGCGGAGGCCGCCCCGGCCGGGCCCGCGGCCTGTTTGACCTTCAGCCCCGACACCCCACTCCGCCACCTACTCCTCCGGTTCGCCGCCGCCTTCGGCCTCCCCTCGGCGCCCCTCGCTGACAGCCGCTCACCCGCCCACCCCCTTGTCGCCCGCTCCGCTAGCCACCCGAGCGCGGTCTAGGGTCAGGCCTACCCACGGCCGCCGGGACCCCAACACCCACTGTCAGCCCCTTCGATGCCTCTCCCCTACCATACCCAGGGTGCCCGGGGTATCCTCACCGAAAGAGAACGCGCGACCACCGGGAACCCCTTCATTCTTCGGCGTCCCTCAGCCCGCCCCAGCCAGAAGATGGCTGTCTGCAGGAGGACTCGACCTTCCCAGCACACCCTGCGCAGCTGTGACTTTCTAGCGAAAGAAGACCCGAACTCTACTGCTCGCGCCTACAGCCACGCTGTGAGGACAGAGCGACACCTCGCGGGCTCCCGCCACGTTTGCGCATGCGCAGAGTGCCCCCGCCTGCCGGTCCCAGCCGCCGGGCTCCCGTGGTGCCTGCGCTCCGCGGTGAACCGTAAATACACTGTGGCCGGACCGGACCCCTCACGGCAGCAGCAGCCTGCCTCGCAGCGGTATCTGACCGCGGTGAAGACCGGCGGCGCCTCCAGGGCGCGGGGCAGAGGCGCGCATCGCACTGCAGCGCAGCCCTCAGCGGTTCAGAGAGCGGCTCCCGCCGTACCGCCGAGGGCAGCGCGGCTCGAAGGCGAGGGCAGGGCCCGGGGCGGTGCCTCCGCGGGCTGGGGCGGGTACCCCGCCGAGTACTTTGTCGGCAGAGCTCGACAGCTGGCGGTGCGTGTCCTGTCAGCCTGGTGCTCGCCATGGAGTCTGCTCCGCCCGTGTTCATCGGCGCCGAGGAGGTGGAGAAGCACCTGCACCGCGCTAGCCTCCTGCTCCCGGCGCTGGAGGCCGCCTTGGCCAACTTCTCGTCCGGCGCGGCGGGAGGCGTCGTGCAGCCCGTGCGCACCGTGGTGCCGGTGCACCGACACGGCGGGTGAGGCGGGATGTGGAGCCGCCTGCCTGGAAGCGGGGTGGGCGCTGCGAGGGGTGGCCCGGCGGAGCCCGGGGTGGGACGAGACGGCTGGGGGATGCTCCATGCAGCCCTTCCGGAGGGAGAACGGGGGGAGCCGGGCTTGCGGTGGGGAAGAGACGGCTTGGAACAACTCGGGGAATCAAGAAGGGTCATTAGTACCAAGTTACTGATTAGCCGCAAGATAAAGATTTGATGTTAACTGCTCTGCTGTCTGCAGGCTCCCGTACTGAAGGTATGTAAGTAATAGGAATGACTCTCTTCCAAGGTTCCTAGGAGTCATGCCTGCTTACAGTGCTGTTGATGATGCTCTGACAACCAAGCTGGTGACTTTTTATGAGCACAAGAAGGATTCCTCTGTCCCTTCTCACCAAGCGACTGTCCTCTTATTTGACCCAAGAAATGGTTCTTTAAAAGCTGTGAGTTTCACGGATACTTCTGAGTTCTTCTCTGTTGATGCCCTGTAGGTTCTTTCTGATTCTTAGAAACTGCACTTGATGTAAATTGGCCTGGGTTTTCCTTAATTGTAAACGAAAATTTGTGCCAAATGTGGATTTAGCCTAAAGCCTTATTCTTTCATACCTGTTGAACTGTACTCTGCTATTTACTGCTGGCTGTGATTTGAAGGGAATCTGGTGGCTCATAGGATGACTGGAAGAGAAGAATGATCAGGAAAAGTTATCCTTGTATTTGAAAAGGAGAAAGAAACCCAAACCTCACTGAATAAAGAATTGATCTCGAATCACATGAAGTCTAAATCACGAGAGAGTTATTGTCATCACAAGAAATAATCAGTTTATTTTTTCTTTGCTTAAATAATTTAAGATTTTTTTTTAAGACTATTGACTGTTTGCATTGCAATTTACTCATGATTATTATTAAAGAACCAAAACTGGTCAAGAAAATTGTATTGGGCTTTTGTTCCAAAACTGTGTTAGTTTAAGTCCCAAAACTCATTTGTACACAGTAACTAATGCGTTTAGAGGCAGGAGTGCCCCACTGAGTGTGGTATGTGTTAATACACAGCAGTGTATGTTATGAATTCTGTGGTTCCCTGTCATCCCTTTATGCAGACCAAGAAAGTGCAGGCTCATGAACCAGTTGCACTGGTCCCACTGGAGTGCAGAGTATTGCAGTTGTATTGATCTGTTTCCCTTTGTTGGAGGGCCAGGGAAGTGCAGTGCATGAAGAGCTATGTGGGCTGGGGACGGCTCAGCTGTGACCTGCCTTCACTTCATTTGTACTGGTGGAATGACATGAAAGAACTGGGACAGAATGTGGCTGGTTTAAATGTGAATTGATGTGGTTTCTGGTTGCTGTAATTGTAACTGCCAGCTTCTGTGTTTTTATCTGTGCCCTGTAACATCACATAATTCACAAACAGGATGAAAATATTTGATATTTACTCTTATTTTCAGTATTCATTTCAGTGTGTTTGAACTTTTTTTTTTAAGGTGCTAGATGGCAGTGTCATAACAGCAAAGCGAACAGCTGCAGTTTCTGCAATTGCTACCAAGGTATGTCTTCCAGTTGCTAAATTGGGACAGATTTAGTGGTGTTTATATATAAAGTAACCAGAAGGAATGATATAAATGGTTTTCAGTGTGTGTGAACTTTCATCCAATACAACTTTTAAATTGGATTTATCATAACGTATGTACCTTCAGGGAAATTTAAAATTGGAGTTTTCTGTTTTGAGTGAGCTTTAACACTGTGATTGGAGAAGGAATATGAGCTGTATTTTTGTGGCTTGTTCTGAACACTTCCCTGGAAATTTATGAAGCTGTCTTCCTCTGTATTTTTCTTGATTTTGTGCTTATTTTAACATGTTCCTTTATGGCTTTAGGTGTGTAGCTGTGGTGATAAATTCAGTTGTGTTTGGATGTATGCTTTCTCCTGTTGAGCTAGGACAGGTGGGTGCACTGGACCTGGAGAAAGATGAAAACACCACGTGTCCAGGGTGCAATATAGGTCCTCTTAAGATAGATGATGCCCAAGATAGATGGATGGCTTGTCCAGAGGTGGCTGTCTGTCTTTCTCGCTTTCTCTGTAGTCACTGGAAGATGTCCAGATGACTCTCCCTGACTACAGTCCTAAACCTCAGTGTCTGAAGACAGGTGAGGTGTATCTTGCTGTACGTTGCTTTACATAATTTCAGTTTCAGTTGAAAGTAGTGGGGTTTGAATTATTTTTTTTAAGCTATATTTGTTTGGGCTGGTAATATGAGGTGAGAGCATTGCGCAGGAGGGTTTTAGTCTTCACCTCAAAGGATGAGACAGTATGAAGAGAGACAGGGCTAAAAAATACTTGGTTTTTACCCATCTATTTTGTGTCAGAACAAAGGCTGATCTTACCACTTTTTAGTGGCAATATCCATGCCAGTGCGACTCTATCCATGGCAGTAGAGCCAAACTGACATAAAATTGAAGAACCTGTCCCAGACATCTTCCCCTGAACCAAGGGATAGAACCATTTACAATGGGATCTTTGGGCAGGAGGTTATAGATCCTCATTCATCTTGGCTGTTCTGTACTCGGGCAGTTCTGACAGTTTTTAACACGGGCAAGCCTCTGCTGGCCTCAAATGAGCTTGGCTGCTGAAGGAGCTTTAAGAGCAGATCCTTTTTTGTTGTCTGTTATGGGAGATTTTCAGGAGAGTTTGAGTTTAACTCTTAGTTGTCATGTTTGCTTCTCAAAGACCCATGCTTTTGTGCAAGAAACCTTTGAAATAATTTCTCTAGAGTCTTTGAAAGGAACATTATTGATCCCCCTCCGTTTTTTTTTTAAAGTTTGGTTTTTTGTTTTGTTTTTTTTTTTTTTTGTAATTTATTTGCATCAGAATAAGGATTGAGAGCCTAGGCAATTCCGAAGCTTTTTATACAGAAGTGAGTGGCCACAGCAAATTCGTAAACAAGACACAATGATAGCTTAGGGCTGGACTCCAGCAGCCTGCTCTTCCCTGTGCCAAATACTGGTGAATCACAGGCAAAAAACTAAACCAGAAAACCAAAACCAGCTACAGAACTTAATTTTATTACTCATTCTTCAGAACCATCCCTCTTTTTACAATGCTTGGTGCATGCATATTACAGCTGTTGCAATGCCAAAATGCGCTTGAGAGATGGTTTATGACTTCAGTGATTTGAAAAAGGTGGTTTAGTGTGGAGCTACCAGGATCAGTTTACCCACAGAGTTCCCACTTTCAGTACTACTAGCTTTTCCTATCATAAACCCTGATTTCAGCCAGCACTGAACACCAGCACTATGGTTTTACACTGAATTAGTCGCATAGTTCTAGTACATTGTAGTAATACTGGAGCATGCCAAGGCTACAGATTTAGCATTGGCTTATGGTGTTGCATGTTAAGTCTGAATTTCAAGAGTCAGACAATTCAAAACCAGAATTAAACCAAGAATATGTAGGTGCTATTGACAATAGATTTTGCAGTTAAAAAAGAATAAAATATAGTGGTAATTTAATATTGTTTTCTATTAATGTGAGCCAATATTAGCTTTTGCATACAGAATTTTTTCTTCAAAATGACTAAGGATGCTGCTTCTGTAGCATTTTGATATATATTTGGTATCTGTTAATATACTGTCTTACATAATTTTTTTCTATTTGATACTGTTTAGTTGTTAATGCCACCTTTTGCAGAAGTGCTATGCATTTTGGGAGCTGGTGTTCAAGCATACAGCCATTATGATATTTTCACAGAACTCTTCACATTTAAAGAGGTAATGGCCACATCTTAACAGGGTACATTTATTTTTCTCCGTTATGTTTCTGTGCATTTTATATAGAGTGCAGCCAATGAAGTTTCTCTGCGTCTGGCTGAGGTGGAGTTATTTTCACCGTAGCAGCCCTCATAGTGCTCTACTTTGTATTGGTAGCTAAAAAGATGTTGATAACACACCAGTGTTTTGGCTATTTGCACAGAATCAAGGCTGCCTCTCCAGCATTCCCCTTACCAGTACACTGGGGGAGGGCACAAGATACTGGGAGAGTAGAGAGTGAGAACAGCTGACCCAAACTGACCAAATGTATATTCCATACCATTTGATATCTTATTATCAATAAAAGCTGAGAGAAAGGGAAGTGGGCGGAAGGGAGGAATTTATTATTCAGACATTTGTTTTCTGGAGCAGCCACTGTGCATACTCAAGTCTTACTTCCCATGAAGTAGCTGGACATCGCCTGCTGATGGGAAGTGGGAAGTAAATCTTCTGTTTTCCTTTATTAAACTGCCTTTATCTTGACCCAGAAGTTTTTCTGTCTAATTTTCTTCCCCTTGGTGTCCTGCTGAGGTGGGAGATGATAAAGCAGCTTGGTAGGCACCTGTTGTCCAGCCAAAGTCAATCCACCACAGAAGTTAAGAGATTAATCATATTTTGATTCTTTTTTATGCAGAACCCAAGAATACTCTGAAAAGCTGCGAAATTTCTTTCTGAAATGTTGGCCTTTAAAAAAGCAGGGAGAAATGAAATGGTTGGAAACAAAGTTGTTTCAAATGGCTTCTTGTCTTTGTCTGATAAAATCCTACTGGAGAAGCTTTCTGGGATTTTTTTTTATTTTCCCTTAAATATGTTTATTGGAAACCTTTGTATTTTATAAATAGAGTTCTACAAGGAGCTGTTATTCTGGCATCACTAACAAGTCATTCAAATGTAGGTGCATACACCTGAAACTGTCACTTGTATGATGCATTGCTCTGTTGATAGTTGGACGAGATCTTTTCCAACATAAATGATTCTATGAGAACAGTAAAGGGGAAGAAAACCCCACCTTTAGGATATGTGTAACAATCAGCTGAAAATATCCTGTTTCAGCAAGGAGAATTTCTGTAAGCTAATCTGCTTCTTTTTTCCTTGAAGGTCAGAATATGGAATCGCACCAAAGAGAGGGCAGTGAAGTTTGCTAATTCAGTTAACGGTCCAGTGCAGGTCTGCTCTTCTGCTCAGGAGGCAGTTACTGGGGCTGATGTAATTGTAACAGTCACTATGGCAACAACACCGATTTTATTTGGAGACTGGGTAAAACCAGGTGCCCATATCAATGGTATGCTATGTTCTTATCATGTAAAAGATAGCATCAAGAACTGTTCAAAAGCTGCTGAGAATGAATGTGCTTTCCATTTTGACTTTCCTTCTAGCAAGGACTGCTTTTCCCAAGCCCATTTTCCTGCTTGCCTGGAGTCACAATTCCAGTGTATTCTGGCACTGGATGTTTGCTAGAGCATGGGGTATGCTTTTTTCCCTAGTGATGCATCATCTTTGGCACCATGTTGTCATTTGATGCTCACTTTCCTCTCCATTTAAATAATCTGTACAAACATGTTATTTCCAAAGTGATTCCTGTTCATTGTAATGTTCCCCTGGAAACTCATCTTCTCAACCAATTTTGAAGTTCCTCAATTTGTTCCTTTTGGGGCTGATCACACTGATTTACTTCTTTTTACTTGAGTTAAAAAGATGCAATAACTGAGTGAAGAACTTAATCATTTGGCCTCTAATTATTGTGAGGGTTTGGGGGCTTATTTTTCTCTGCCTTGCAGTGATGCTGCCACACTTGTTTTGAGACTCTGGACATGCTCATGTTCTTTTAATTGTGGGCCTAGTTGAGATGACCCTGTGTACTTTCCAAATAGCATGATAATAAGACAAAAGAAACTTGTCAGAGGGAACAATTTAAAGCACCGCCCCACATTCCAGCAGCATCCTACTAATTTCTCAAACTCAATTTAGTCCTTTGTCACTGAGTGTTGTCTGTGTTATGCCACAGAATGGAAGCCAGAAGTACGAGGAAAATCCATTAAGGTTTACAGTCACTGAGGCGATGCATGCACAAAGACCCCTCTCTTTTCTTTGCTTTCTTTTTTCTCTATTGTGGCATTTGTGCTATTTGAGGTGGCATTCAGGCAACATGGAATTTATTATTCCATAGCAGACATTATTAAAAACCATTTAACTACGGTATAACTGTGTGGGTTTGGATTTGTTTAGACAAGAAATTGATAGTGGTCTTGATGTAATAAAGAAGTTAAGCTCCTTGATTTGTTTTTGTGTTCTCCACCTAAGTGAAAATCCATAATCTGCTCACTTTGTACTGCTTATAAGGTTGCAAGGGAATAATAGAGAATTATAGGTTTAAAAATCTGAATTGGCAACATTGAACTCTGTCTGCTTGTGAGAGTCTTTGATTCTTATCTGTTCAGGGTAATGAAGGGATTTTTCATATTTTATTTTTCTGTATAGGCACATAACAAACCCAATCTGAATCAAAGGGCTATAAAAATCACTTGGTAATGATCTAATGGAAGACAAGGGCACTAGAGATAAAGGGAGATTACTTTCTTGTTTCTCAGCTACCTAGAGTCTGCTGAAAAATCAAATATTGTTTTTTGAGGTGCTGTATTAGGTTAGTTAACTCTGTTTAAAAATGAAAAGCAACAGAAAGCTGTTGATTTAACAGTCACAGAAACAGATTACTATTTGTGGAGAAGTTGTAGTCTATTAACTCTTACGACTATCTTGTGCCACCAAGTGGTCAAAATTTATTCTAAAGGGGCCTCTGTAAGCAGAAGAGAGTAATTGTTACACCTAATCACTGGTGTCATTTTTCAAAGCTGTGAGCAAGGGCTTGGTTTTTTTTTTTTTCATACTTTCGCGTGGTTACACATATCTTTTCAGTTTTTGTATAGATATGGGATGAAGTAATGAAGGGTTAAGCAGTGCTGCTTCCCCTTCTCTTCTTGGTCAGTGTTATTTGGAAGGAGCAGTTTGATCAGTGTACCAAAGAGGTGGAGACAGTGGCAGTGAAGAATCTCGTCTCTGCTTACTGAAGAGTTGCAGCTTAGTGCCTCAGCAGGTTGAAATGCAAAGGACAGTTGATTCCAGTTGTTCTAGCTGTGCTTATGGGAAATACAAGCTTTTGTTTTAGCAGCATCTGCATGGCTAAAATCAAGGATGCTGTACATCTTAATGAGCTGTAGTTTGTAGGGCTGGACACAATGCCATCCTTTGTTGATATCACTGGAAATAAAAGAGACCTTATATTACAGAAAGCTTACAGAAACAAGCCATATATATGTAAGCATTACAACTGAGGCCAGGTTGAGAGAAATCCAGGCTTTTTCCCAGTTGCTCAGGCACATCCTATTTTTTCTTATTACTTTATCAATCAGCATGTCTCCAGTGTTAACATCAGACTACATTACATTTCCACAATAATGTCCATTGTTAATTCACACATTTCTTTTGAACAAAATGTTGTTTAAATGTGTTTTAAACATTTCTCCTGAGTTCATCAGTTTTGTTGTCTTAGCTGTTGGAGCAAGCAGACCAGACTGGAGAGAACTGGATGATGAACTGATGAAGAATTCTGTTCTGTTTGTGGATTCCAGAGATGCCGCTATTATGGAATCAGGAGATGTTATATTATCGGGGGTAAGATTTTCTTTTTGTTGGCAATTGGGTCATGTTTGAAATTAATTGGTACTGATGATGTGCTGCATTGGAACTCTTTAGAGCATCAGATACAGTTGTTAACACTTTTCCAGGCACAGGCTGAAAGCGAAACTGGTTTCAGGCTGAGACTTCTTTATGTCTGTGCTAAAGCAATGCGACTTCTATATCAACCATTACAGGACACCATATTAAAGTATTATATGTTCAGCATTGGACTTTGTGTACAATAACGATGTATTTTTGAAAGCCCAACATTTCCTGCAATGTTTGGTATTTATGTTCAATATTTTTCAGATCTATTTATTAAAATTTATAACTTTCTTCCCACGAGATATCAGTGATGGACTTGCATCAGGCTTCTAGAGAATGGATGACAGAAGCCAAGCAGGCAGCTAGTGCCCTGCAGAAATTTGTCATCAGGGACTCTCTTAGATTTAATGGAGTTTTATTGTTCTTTTTTAATGTTTTTTCAGAACAAATATGACTTCCATTTCTGAGGTTTAACATAAGAGGTCCAGTTGTAAGGTGTGTGGAATCCCATGTGTTTTGTTGGATAAGCAACAGGCTATCTTCTGTGAAAAATAAAAAGCCCTGCTGAGGACAGTCTGCCGACTGCTCCTGTCTAAAAACCATTCTCCTTCCAATTTCTGCGTAATTTCAGTATTTATCTGAACACTGATCTGCTTCACCATGGAAAGGAATCTGTTCTGGGATAGCAGAACTGAAGGAATTGTTTCTTTTGAAGTGGCTCAGAAAAAAGTTTGTCTCTGAATGTATGCTTTTGTATAAATATGCTTTGTTGGGTTGTTGGTTTGTTTTTTTTTTCCACAGGCAGAGATTTTTGCTGAGCTGGGAGAGATAGTGAAGGGTACAAAACCAGCCCTGCCTGAGAAAACAACAGTGTTTAAATCACTGGGTAAGGACAACTCCTCCTGTGTACAAGTCTGACAGAAAACAATGCTTTATTATTTATTAGGGTTCCCATGTGTGGGAAAGCTGCTGATCATCTTCAAAGCTGCTATGGCAGTGCACTGTCCTAAAAAACTAGAATGTGATTTACATATTCCCTTGCTATTTTCCTCTTTATTTTTCTAGCAGGACTAATGTAATTAAATGTGATTGGAAAGCAAACAATAAGTAGTAAATTTTCTACTTCATAGTTGTCGAACACATCACTGTAGCTGTTTGTTAATATAGCTCCAACCCAGACCTTAATTGTTGTGCCCATGGATTCTGTCTGACCTACAGACAATGTGACAGTGTACTGTGGGGTTGGTGTTAATGTTTGGGGAAAGTGGGAGTCATAGTGAGTTACCACACTCTTAACTGCATGACATGCCTGAATGCCCAAGTTGTGATATGAACACTGAAAATTGGATTCATGCTATTAGCTCCATATAGTACACCAGGGTAACTGTAAACTTTGAATGTAATGCTGTAGGTGTTTGGGATGGGGAATGATTCCTCTTGTCCAATTAGATAACTTCCTGAGTCATTCTGTTCCCTTCTGAAGCTAAGTCATTTGTACAGCTGAAGAACTCTTTGAACGTGGCTTCAATTCTTTTTCAGGGATGGCGGTTGAAGATACAGTAGCGGCAAAATTTGTTTATGATTCATGGTCTGCTGGTAACTAGAGAGAAGTCTACAGTGTCAGTGAAGGCAAGAAAATTATTTGCTCTTAGTTTCCTCAGATCTCTTGTTAACAAGACAGACACCAACCCTATCCAAATATGTCCCTTCTAGAACATTCAAGAATGCAAGTTAAAATTTCAGCAATGGTCTGATTCTTACAGTTTTCTAATGGCAGCTGTTAGATACCTGCGGTATTACTAATGAATATAACTCACATAATGGCAACTACTAGATGTTTGCAGTGACACTAACAAAGGTAACTATGTTTTTTGGTATAATACTGGAATCAATGTCTTTGCTTCCTAATTATTTATGTAGCAGTAGTCTGTGGGTAGATTTTGTGGGTTTTTAGAGAGGAAATTCATACTGGTGTAAAAGGTACCCATCTGGAAGATGGACTCTGGCATCATATCCGCCCATGATGGTACATTAAAGGCAACTGTGGGTTTCAGTGCTAGAGTGACAGTAACCTAGTTTTCAGTCTCCTAGAACACAGCCCACCTCTGTTTCCTGGATCTCCCCTTCCTTTCAAGCTCAGAGTGGGATCTGGAAGTTGTCATCCTTGCTTTCACCACCCACAGTCCCTCTCACCTGCCCTCGCCCCCTGAGGCTTGCAATTTAAGGACATACTCCTGGATGGGACTTTATGTAGGAATGATGTCTCCATGCAGCTATATTTCTGCCAGTTTTTCTAAAAGACCTGGCTCAGGAAGGCTCAATTGCAAAAAATGTCAAAGCTAATTAATGTTTACATCATACTTAACTGGAAGGAAACTGTACTCAATGCCTCCCTTAATGTATTCTTTAGTGGGATGTTGCCACTTTAATGTTGCAAGAAGTCACCAAAAACGTGAGGACTAAAATGTTTTGATTTAATTTTTATCTGTATTATATGGGGAGATTTTGTTACTAATCTGTGTTATTTCCAAGTTCTTTTTTTTTTCTAAGTTTCTTGAAGGCTGCAACCTTGCAAGCTGATTTCAGTATGATGAACTTGAAGTATACAGGCAAATATTTTCAGCTTGGCTGTGCCATACATCAACTGATAATTGTTCTTTTATCTCAGTGGACATTAGCTGTGGCAGGAGTTCCCATGAGCCTTTCCTGGCAGAGAAACCCTGTGATGTTCTACATAAGGAAAAGTTTCAGCTTTGTGCTGTTATGCAATTGCCTTACAAAAGACTGAGCATCTGCTGGAAACCAATATTGTCCTGGAAACAAGTTCTTGTCTTGAGCTGGAGTCATGCCTTGTGAAATTTTATTTCTACTTGTATATTACTTCATGCAGGATATCAAGTGTTTCTTTGTTTGCTGTGTGAGGATTAGATGACATGATCTTTAGATGATGTGATCAATGGTGCCAGTAGAATACAGCAACAGGAAGGTTTAGAAGCAGTTAGCATTAAAGCCCTTGATGGTATACAAGTAAGTGTAGAAGAGGTTGAGTACAGTGCAGATGTGATATAATACTCTGAATTATAAGCCTGTTGTAAACTGTTTGGAAAAAAAGTAGTATCAGAGTCTGTAATTTGTAGTTTCAGCATGGAAGGGTACCAGATCAGCAAGTGAACAGGGCCAAGGGATGTGTTTGTATGGATAGAAACCTAACTCCACTGATCCTGTTTATATCAGCAGAAATAAGAACAGAAATTTCTCCGTAAGTTTTTGCATCTTTTAATTGTAGCAAAATTACCCCTGCATTTTTACATGTGTGCTTGTTTCTTTGTCATTTCTGAAGTGATGAGAAACATATGTGTTGACTTAGCCTGTTCACTGACAAAGAACTTCACTAGCTTGAGACAAAAACAACAGCTGTTGGTGCTCCATAGTTCAAGAAATGCATGGCAACTTGCACTCTCTACTTATGGCAGTATTGTCCAGTTCTGTGCTTGTGCAAAGCAACATTTGTATTTGAAGTGAGACTTGGTGTTTGGGGGGAAAAAAGTCCAGTTTAACACATACTCTTCTACTGACTGCTCTTTAAAAAGTAGATTGACCCGCTACACAGGCCTGGACTTGAAAACCCACAGTGTTCTCAGCTTTCATTTGACGAAAGGAGGCTCTGGGAGCCTGGCTTCAGCATGTACCTCTGAATTCATGAAGAGTATTTGATTCAGTTACAATGTGAATTTCTTGGAATGCTGTCTGGATTTTTTTTTTTTTTTTATCTTCTCCTATTCACTCCAATTCTGCAAAGACGTAACAGAAAAGCCATT
>JASSUY010009268.1:0-10893 GCA_032466535.1 Forpus xanthops | reverse complement strand
TAAACAGGGAAAGCTTAGATTGGATCTGAGGAAGAAATTCTTTACTGTAAGGGTGGTGAGGCACTGGAATGGGTTGCTCAGGGAATTTGTGAATGCTCCATCACTGGCAGTGGTCAAGGCCGGGTTGGACATAGCCTTGGGTGACATGGTTTACTGGGAGGTGCCCCTGCCCATGGCGGGGGGGTTGGAACTAAGTGATCTTAAGGTCCTTCCCAACCCTAACTATTCTATGATTTTATACTAGCAATGTCAGCTAATGACTAACTACTTATTAGTAATTACTTACAAGGAAATTAAGCTTTCTTAGACTCAGATTTCCAGAAGAGTACTGTTAGTTTTTACAAGCATAAACATTTAATACTTTTAGTTGCTCAGTCTGTTTAGAGATAATACATCAACCGTAAGTAAATAAGACACATTAAATATGGAAATCTCTTTCACAATCAGATGAAACAGATCATTTGGCTGTTTGCTTAAATCCCCTGGCTATGTAGCTAAGCACTCAACTTGAATATAGTTCTGAACTTAACTATTACTGAGTTAAAAAAAAAAAAAAAAGACATGAAACATGAAAAATATTTATCTCAAGAAATCAAAACTACTTTTACTGAATTCAATAAATACCCATCATGCATCTGAAGAGTTCAAAAGCACTATACATTTTAATAAGCCTGGGGTTCCCTTCAGAAATGTAAAGTTCCTTTTCCCTGGCTGCTGATGTCATTTTAACTGTTAAAAGCTGCTTTGCCGTATGGTCTGCATGTACTGGAAACATCACAGGAGGGGGGGAAAAATAAAAAAAAATCACTTCTATAAAATTATCTTTAACTATCACACTTTTAATCAATTTTACTGGATTTCACCCACAAGAATAACTACCCTACTACCTGCAGGGTTGGTGTAGGGGGAGTCTAATGTATCTCTTACCTCCTCAGCTTCATCCTCCTGATCCCAGTTTCTGTCAGTCAGTTCCTTCTCTGCAATTCGCTTTGCCATTTTTCCACACCTGTGTGCAAACAAAAATAAAATGTATGAATCAACTGCACAGAAATTAAACTGAAAGCAACAGTAGAACAGTGGAGTTTTAATTCAAACAAATAATGGGAATCAGAGTTAATACAGAAGTAGGTCAAAGTTGGAATGGCAATTAAAACCAAGTGTTTCCAACAACTGTTGTGTCAACAAGAAACAGCACTTGAGATTCAAGTTATAGTGATAAGCTACATTTGATCTTAAGTTTAAGCAACAACACAAACACGCAGTTCAGTGATGGGATAATGTTTCTCTAGCAGCAATGTTGGCTAGAGAAATCACTTTCAGTTCCATAATTCATATATCTGGTCACCATTTACTCTGCTGGGCTGCAAAAAAAAAAAAAAAAAAAAAAAAAGTAGAGGGAAAAGAAATTTGGTTTAAATATTCCATATTTAATTCCTTCTTGCCTCAATATCCATGTAATCAGTAAGAGAAAAGTAAGTTGCTTTATAGCAGCTGAGAAAATAGGATCAATAGAATATTACTAATTAGAAATCTGAAAAAAAAAAAAATCAATTACAAATAAATCAGATTATATTTCCTCTAAAGGACATATAAAGCATAGCACAGATTACAGAGCAATTACTGTAAGCAGCCTGTTGTCATTTTGCTAGTTATCTCTGCAATGTAAAGGAAACCAACTTTGAGGACACAACATTCATAATAGTTTTAACTTCTGAATCCCATTTTACCGAAGTGCAACTCATCAGCTGTATACAAAACAAAGGCTGAATCTAGCTATGATATTTTGTACTCGAAAGGCAAGCAAGCACATCATTCAGATTTTATACGCAAAAAAGTTTATTTTTATAACCATCTGATAGTTTGAGTATTACTATTCATCTAAACTTGAAAACCTTGCAAAGAAAAGATGCAGGTTTGTAGTAATTTAAGCCTCAAGCAAGCACGCAAGTTAGAACTCTTCATAAAAACTCTTTCAGGTTTATGATCAAGACCTGACCAGATTAAGAAAATATCTACGCATAGTTGAATTTCAGAACCTAAACCAATAACAATATATGGTTACAGAACAACTTGTTTAGCTGGTGAAATATTTTAAAATAGAACAGTAAATCTTTGCAAGACTGCTGTGCAGCCGGATTAGGCATCAAAGTCATGAATTTCAGCCTGACACACTTTACAAATAAGGTCAAGTTATTAGGATCCTTCCAAGTACAGTAACAAAATAATGTTTTGTGTAAACACTTCAAATCACCCCAACTCACACCACCTTGAAAGCAGAGATCCAACCATGCCCTGCCTGACTCTCTGCAGCCTGGGTAACTATTTAACCCACTTATAAATATATTTAAAGTCATACTTGCTCCCCAGTCCAGTTTCCCACTAGGCTATACAAACACCTGCAACAAGAGGAAGACAAAACTGCATCTCTCTGGCAGCAGTAAAACCTGGAATTACAACCCCAGATTCCATGCAAGATAAAATTACCACTCTCAACCCAGTCACTTGAGCATGACATGCACATTAACTACAAAGCCTGTTCTCCACTCATAGAATAGGGGTAAGCCTGTTGGCCTTGGCTCCAAGTACTTTGAACCTATGTGTATTTACACATTTGCTCTACATTAAGACTGACAAAAGAATCTAACATCTCTGAGGGCAGAAGCAAGAGAATCATGTATACGTTTTCTAACCTGTGAAACAAGAAGCAATACAAAGTCACCTCTACCTGACATTCACAACCTTGCAAGAATGTTCTGTACAGGTCGAGATACTGAGAAACAGCTCTATTAAAGAAAAAAACAAATCCACAGTATAGATGTTTGCTGATCTACTAAAATCCACCTAGTGACTACGGATGCCCTATTTAATGCAGCAGTTTGAGAACACCACTTAATTTGCCATTTGCATGCCACAATATCACCTGTAAGGTTAGAAAATCCGAGCTACCGGAGCGCCCAACCTAAGCCGGGCTGCCGCCGAAGTCTCTGCTATCTCCTCATGCTTGCAAGACCCGAGGCGTGCGATGCGGCGATGCAGAACGCCGCAGACACTTTCGGTCCCGGGCGCACAGAAAAGCAGGAAACGCCTGTGGCGTTCCGGGTGCGCAAGAGCGGCGGAAGCCGGGTCGCCGCCTGGCAGCTGCGCCACGTTTCCCTAGTCCTGTGAAGACCTTCGGGTTTCGGCTTCCGACTTTAACATACCAAGTCCCGCTCTCTTCCCCACCACAGACCTAGCTGCCGCCTCCTGGAACACCCCAATTTCCACCCATCCACCCCCACCGCACACGCATTACAGAGCAGTTCTGCTCTTTTTAAGAGCCTTGATGGACTGCTGCCCCCAACCGCGTTGCAACTGCTCTTAACGCCACGGCCCCTCAGCACCGGCAAACGAGTCCCCGGGGGGCTGCTCCGAAGGAGAACTCCCTCCCTCCCCGCCGCCCCTGTGGCTTTGCAGCCTTTCCGCTTGCTGCCCGCGAGTGACATTTGAGGCCAGATCCTCTCCTCATCCCAAACACGCTTTCTTCTTTCCTCCCCTGACAAAGGCGAGCCCCGCGGCCGACCCGGGCGGACAGGCCCACGGGGCGATGTACCCTGCTTCAGACGCCTCTGGGGAGGCACCAACCCGCCGGGAACAGTTACGATCTCCCTCTAAGGACGTCAGCCGTAACCACCCCATCTGGGCCGACAGCCGGCCTCAGCCCTGGAGTGGCAAGCCCCGTCCCCTCTCCGGGCCCGAACAAGACGGACAACCCGAGGAGCAAAGACAGGAAGAGAGAGCTGACACTTACCCCCGCGGGGCACCCCGCTGCGGGCGCGGGGCCGAGCAGACGGCTCTCTCCGGCGGTGCTGCGCTACGGGGCCGAGGCTGCGGCGAGCAAGAAACAGAGTGTGATCGCAGGATGCCCGGGCTCGGAGCCCTCTCACCATCCCCCAGCTGAGCCCTCGACCACCGCGGCTACTCGGTGCCACTTGACACGGCGTCAAGCTACCGCCATTTTGTCCCTCCTGGACGACAGGGGAAGAAATGCGTTTAAACAGCAGAGCGCCGCCGGCAGCCGCGGTGCTCTTTGCACATGCGCACGCCGCTCCAGCAGCCGGCGGGAGGTGCTGGGCCTCCAGTCACATGACTGCCATTGTCCAATGGGCGGGCTCGTGTCGCCAACGGCCGCGGGGTTGCGCATGCTCCTTGTGGAACGCGTGGGTGTCGCGCCGGCCGTTCAAATTTTCATCACGCGGGTCCGTGTGAGGTGGAAAGGTGGGGTTGTTTCGGTGTTGGGGGTTGTGTTGCTCCACCGTCCGTAGGATGCTATGTATGGCGGCCAGTGGTGGTTCAAGTTAGGTGTGGCCGGGCCGGCAGCGCCCGTCCAGCCACAGCCGTCTTGTGCCTTCACCCGGATTGAGGAGGCTGCCGCTGACTCACGGGGCAGGGCCGATTCCGGCCTGGCCTGCGTCGGGAGGCAGAGCTGTGTGCCAGGCTCTGTGCGTATCAAGCTTAGACTTGCTTGCCCCTCTCTCTGTGGCCTGGTCTCTCAAGTATGTTAGAAGGTGGGATTAGGGTTACTGTGAGGTTAATGGAGAGAAGGTACCATGCTCTGCCGTAGGTACAGGTTGCAAATGGTGGCTCCTAAGCAGTTTTGCATCATGTACAATGATCATGTACTACATTGCTACAGTAACTGTAAAAGTGAAGCCAGTTAGAATAGACCTAAAAGCTGCAATTCTCGTTCTCTGCGTTAGATGCTATTTTACAGCTAAGGGATAGGGTGCTATGCCAACAGGCTGAAACACTTTAAGCAGTTTGTTTTTTTGTTTGTTTGTTTTTTTTTTGTTGGTGTTTTGTTTTTTTTTTTTTTTTAAGAAATAACTTTCTTTCTGGAGAGAACTTGCTATTCTAAACCATGTGAATTGATTAAATTGTGGAAAAACAAAAAGCTTTTAGCAGGAAAGAGACTGAGGGGAAACCTTGTAGCAGCCTTTAAGTATTATATACTTAAAGGGGGCCTACAAGAAATCTAGAGAGGAGACTTTTACAAGGGCATGTAGTGATAGGACAAAGCGGAATGGATTTAAATTGACAGAGGGGATTAGATATTAGGAAAAAATCTGCAATATACAGATGGTGAAGCACAGGCACAGGTTGCCCAGAGAAGCTGTGGCTGCCCATCCCTGCAGTGTTCAAGGCCAGGTTGGAGAGGGCTTTAGGCAACCTGGTCTAGTGTAGGATGCCACAGGCAGGGTGCTAGAACTAGGTAATCTCTATAAAGTACCTTCAAGCTCAAATGTGATTCTGTGAAATAAGAGTCACTGATAACCATATCTCCGAGACTGTGACTTCTGAGGCATAAACTACCCAGTTTTGTTACCTAGGCTGACCTTCAAAAAATGTATTTTCAGCACGTTTTTCTTCTTTATAAAATGCACAAATATTTTGAACTATCTTCAGGTAATAATTTGGAAAACTTACTTTACCTGCCCTCCTGGGATTTCAGATTCACTTTTAAAATGCGACTCACTGCACAATAATGGTGTAAACCAGTGTTAATGCTTTGAATATAAAATGTCATTGTCACAGTGCCAGTAAATCTTTAACTGGCACTCTGCTCGTTTAGAACCCATTTATGTTTAAGATTCCATCAGTGACTTCTTGTGTTTTTAATATCTCCTCTAATCCAGGAACACAAAAAAAAAATCCATTCTCCTTTGGCCTTTTGTTGCATTATCAATCTGATCAACCCTTTTGAAAAGTTCTCTTTTGCTTAAAAACCAGAATCTTTAAAATACCCTTACTATCTGTGGTAAATATCCCACAGGAATTTGCTCTCCTGGAGGTTCTGAATAAGTTAAGGTTATCCTTTCCCTCAGTTTGGGTGTATTCTAGCTTGCCCCTTCACAGTTGCAGTAACAGACACAGTCTTAAAGGAGAAAAAAATAACCGCTCATTGGTTCTGTTAGCACAAACAATGTGCAAGACTCTTACTAGCACTGTGACCCTATTGTCTGGTCACACCACAAGATTTACAGATTTTCAGATCTGTGCTCCTGAACTTTCCTGTCTAAGATGAGGAGGTTTCTCCCTGAATTTTGTGGTGTCACTTGTTTAGCCCCAAAACCTCAAAGTTGCTGCCTTCTGCAGGCAAGCTCCCTGGAGTTCCTGGTTCCTGCTTAGGGAGGTTTTTTCCCTCTCTAATTTTTAAAGACTTGCATTTCCTGCTCACTTTTCACTCAATCTCTATGAATTGTAGTAAGAATGCCTTTAATTCTGCCTGTAGCTACTGTTGTATTCAGCTATTGTCTGACCTCTGAAGTGGCTGGGAGCTGTTCCAGGCTGGCTCTATCTGCACCCTTCCCAGGATCCTTATGTTCTGTACTGAAGTTAGTTCTTTTAAGGCCAGGCAGATAGCAGTACAATAAGGAGTAGATAACTCTAATCAAGCATGATTTGAATAAACATACAGAAGCATTCCATGTTCTTCTGATGAGTTCTAGATCAGATAGATGATTCTTGTCCCTCCCAAAGAATGCAGACTTTTTAATTGTCTTTCCTAGTAGTTATGTTTGAGAGTCCGTGTAAATATAAAACTAGAAGGATGCCTATGGGTGAGGTCAGTACTCTTTACCAGATATTTTGTGTTATATGTGTTCAAAAATGCTGAGATGAGCATGAAACTCCAGAGAGACGCTGAAGTGATCTGTGAAGCAGTTTTCTGTCTGCAGATGCCAGCAGGCAGGCATGGCTGCAGGAGAATGAAGGCAAAAAGCTTCAGGTGTTCTGAGAATTCTGCAGTTTTAAATAGACTTCATCTGCCCTTTGTGGGTCACCTGCTTTTTCTCCATTCCTTCTTTCATATTCTCTTCAGCTCAATCTCCTTCAACTTCTGTCCCTTTACCTTTTCCTGTGCCATGCTCCCCTCATGTAGATACTGTTGACTTCATTCTTCCCTGATTGTCTCATTCTCTCCCTCAACATAAAACCATTATGCTTTTTTGCTATTCCTTTGTTTTATACACTATTTCTCTATCCTGTGCACTTCTGAAGTCCACTGCTTGTGCAGCTCTGTAGGATTAGTATTCTTTCTTTAAGCTGTGCCTGCTGCACAGAGGAGCCCCATTCTTGGTTGGGTTTCAAAGACAAACATAAAAGTGACTAAAAAGAGGGTACTGCAAAACAGTTTAAAAGAATTAATTAAAAAGAATGTTTTAGAAACTATTTCCTTGATGTCTTTATGATGGTTATGGCAGAACAGGATGACCTTTTATGTCATCTCATAGTATAAAAACAGAGGTTCAGCTTGGTGCAATACTACAGTCAGTCAGTGTTGGAACACTTAGAAGTTGCTCAGAAGAAGTGCAATTGGTCACTGGAAATTTCTCCTAGTGGAGGGCAGTGACTTAGCTGATGGACCTGAAAAAGTGTTTTAAGAATGAACATGTAACTTCATAAATCCCAGAAAGAAAACGAAAGATGTATCACCTCAGAAATAAAAGGAGCAGACCCTCCACAAATGCAAAGTGTGGAATAACTGGTCCAGTAGAGGCAGGCTGGGGATGCTTGGGGCTTTACAGCAGACCACAAGCACTGTTTGGCAATGTTCTAAGAGAAATTAAGGCTTGGAAGATCACTAATGAGTACAGTGAAATAATTAGAAGCCCTCAGGTAAAATACTTTGTCCAGATTTAGGTGTTAAGCTTTCAGGTGGATGCAAAATATCCACATGCAATCATAAAAGTCTGTAACAGGGAAGAAGAGATGAGTAATGAAGCAAAGTCAGAGTAATTGTCTGATGAAGGAAAGTGAAGATGAGGGGCGTAAAGGATGATTTGTCCTCCAGTAGGTAGCAGGTTGTTAGAAAAATAATAAAACCTTGGTTATGTCAATTGAAGGAATGAATAAGTCTTAATAGTCTTTATTTATAGCCAGGGAGAGTGGAAGCTGACATAGAAATTCTGTAAGAATTAAATACTGTTACAGGCTACCAAGAAAAAATCACGAGATATTCATCATTACAACTTTTAATTACAGGTTAATGACAAGTATATTTCAGTTACACATTGTATCATATGTGGAGGTCTTGCCCAGCATTATCATTCTGTTACATCTAGTTGAGATGTACTTTGGGCAATTTCAAGGTACTGTAAGGGTATGTGGGTACGTCTCCAGGCTGACCTGGTTGCAAGGTGGAATGATGTGTCTGACAACATGATAATTGTCAGAAGCAAAATGCCTATGCAGATCTTAAAATAAACAAACTGACACCAACATCTGTTTACTTCTGTTTCAGAAAGAACATACTGATCAAAAACTGCATGGGAATGTACAGCATTTTCATACAAAATATCAAATTTCTAAGGACAATCCCCATGTGATTTAAGCAAACAGTAGCTTTATTGCTGTATTGTCTTCCTACTTGCTTCTGATTTCCTGTTAGAAGTACTCTCTGTTCTCTGAGTCAGCAGCTGTATGGGTTATTGACATGTGCAGTCTCACAGTGATATTCACGGTGCTTCTTAAAGAGATATGTACATTATCAGTTCAGTTTGTGGAGTTTTTTAGGATGGACATTGTATTTCTTAGATTTGTACAGCACTCAGCACATTGGAATCCAGACAGAAGTATTCATGTGTACATAATAAACCATATAAGAATATTCTCCAGAGTATGCTATTCATACTCTTTAGGGCAGCTTTTTAAAACAGTGATAGTATGCTATTTTCTCCCAAGTTGTGCTAGAGGTTAAAGTTAGCCTTTACTGAACTTGTATGCTAAAGTTTGGAATATAACTTGGAGCTGAAGTAAATTAGGAAAAGGAGAGCTGGTAATTTGGAATAGTGTGTAAATGTGTTTTTCTGTTCTTCTAAATCAAACATTTTTGCTACATTTTCAGGAATTTTCAGGATTTTGTCAAAATCCTTTGCTAAGTCCCAGCTTCTGATACCTTCGAACAAGGATAGTAGCCTGGCCCAAAACAAGATACTTGATATTTCTATTCAGCTTCTAAGCATTCATTTATGAATACTTTTTGCCTAGTTTATATTCTCACCTCTTAGTACAGTATGATAGACAATTGCATAAAAGTACAGAGCTATCTATTTCTGAATAACTTTTAGCTTAAATTGAGTCATCTCTGCTTTATATAACTTTGCAGTTGTTACACTTCATGGAAGTTATGTACCATTTTCTTTCTAGAGTGCTTTCATGTAGCACACCTTGAAATATTACCACCTGAAGTGTAATGCATTTTTCATTGGATGCAACAGCACTGAATTTAAGTGTGGAATCCACAGTGCTAACATGATCAAGCAGTCTTAAACTTAGTAGGCCTGTTCAAAGATGTGGATGTTAGGAGGCTCAGGGTCTTACTTTGGAAGACCCTGAACTGAACTAGGCTTTGTATTTGTCATCCACATAGTCCACTATGTCCAGATGAATGTCTGCTAAAATGATTGCTGTAGTTACACTTCATTGTAAACTACTTGAACATGTGTATAGAGTTTGCTTAAGCTTCTAAATAAAAGTAAAAATTAAAAGCTTACTTAATCCTCCTATTAAAAAAAAAAATAAATAAAAAGAAATAAAATAAAAAATGCAACTAAGCAAAAAACTAACCTGATATTGACAGTATGCTTTTCAGGCTCTAGCACCACATTTCTTTATATGCTTCTCCTGGAAAATAAAGAATAAAGCTAAATAAGCTTATTGAGTTTGATCACAGCTTGTTTAGTCTTACAAATCTGTACTATAATCTTGTTAGTATAAGAAATAATACACTTTTGTGAAAAGAGGTATGTAAGAGACATTGCAATTCTTGATATGGTAAATTAAGCCACTTGATTTTCGAGGAAATGCCTACCTCCAAGGTCAACTGCAGTGTGGTGAGGGGTCTTACGGAATCACAGAATAGTTAGGGTTGGAAAGGACCTTAAGATCATCTAGTTCCAGCCCACTGCCATGGGCAGGGACACCTCACACTAGCCTGTGTCGCCCAAGGCTGTGTCCGGCCTGCCCTTGAACACTACCAGGTATGGAGCATTTACCACTTCTTTGGACAACCTGTTCCAGTGCCTCTCCACCCTCATAAGGGAAGAACTTCTTTATACCTAACCTGAACTCAGGTTCCTTAGATGATCTTGAGCCTGATCCTCTCCTACAGTGGGCCTAAGGTCTTCAATTCTGAGAGTTTCTGCGTTTGTTTTCTAAGACTTGAGCAACGTGGCCAAAGCTGATGAAAGCTGAGGCAAAGTCATTGAGAACCTCAGCCTTCTTCAAACCCAGGGTAGCCAGTTTTCCAGATAGCTTCTGGAGAGGGCCCACATTATCCCTAGTCTGTCTTTTGTTTGCGACATACCTATAGAAGCTCTTCCTGTTATCTTTGAAATCCCTGGCAAGAGTCAGTTCTAACTGGGCCGTAGCTTTGCTGACCTGCTCCCTAGCTTCCTGGACTATTTGCCTGTACTCTTGCCAGGTCGCCTGTTCTTGCTTTCACCTTCTAAAGATTCCTTTTTCCTTCTGAGTTTTCTCAGCAGCTCCTTATGCATTCATGAAGGCCTTCCTGCCCCATCTCCTTTGTGTTAACACACAATATTCCTGAGCTTGAAGCAGGTGATCCTTGAATATCAGCCATATCCTTGGTCCCCCCTGCCTTCTAGGGCTATATCCTATGGAACCTTACTGAGCAGGTTCTTGAAGAGGCCAAAGTCTTCTTTCTTGAAGTCCGGGGAAGTGAGTGTGTTGTGTGCCCTTCTCACTGTCCTGGGGATCTTTAACTCAACCACCTCATGGTCGCTTCAGCCAGGGCTGCCCTTGCGTGTCACATTTCCAATTGTTGCAGTAGAAGCAGCATTAGAAGTAGTCTGGCTAAGGCTTGTTCAGTAAGAAAGGCCTGGGGGAAGCCTGCCA
>JASSUY010009267.1:0-26089 GCA_032466535.1 Forpus xanthops | reverse complement strand
CCAGAGCTTCCCTTCCAGAAGGGAAGGATCACCTCCCTTGACCTGCTGGCACTACTCTTCCTAATGCAGCCCAGGATACCATTAGCCTTTTTTGCCACATTGCTGGATCATGTTCAGCTTGGTGTCCAGTCAGGTTACTTTCTGCAAAGCTGCTTTCCCAGACAGTCATCCCCCAGTGTGTACCCAGGTGTTCCTTCCCAGGGTCTGGACTTTGCATGAGGTTCCTGTCAGCCCATTTCTTCAGCCTGTAGAGATCTCGTATGTACTGTGGATGGTACTACGACCATCTGGTGTACCAGCCACGCTTACCAGTTTTGTGTCATCAGCAAACATGCTGAAAGTACACTCCATCATCTAGATGACTGATGAAGATGTTGAACAGTATCAAACTCAGTATTGTTCCCTGGGATACACTGCTAGCTACAGGCCTCCAACTAACCTTCATGCCACTGATTGCCACCCTCTGGGGCTGACTGTTCAACCAGTTTTCAGTCCACATCACTCTCTACTTATCCGGCTCGTGTTTCCTCAGCTTGTCTATGAGAATATGATGGAATACAGTGTCAAAAGCCTTACTGAAGTCAAGGTACACAATATCCAGTGCTCTCCCCTCATCTACCAAGCTGTAGATCTCATTGTAGAAGGTTATGAAGTTGGCCAAACATGATATCCCCTTTGTGAATCCATGCAGACTATTCCTGATCACCATGTTACTTGTCACATGCCTGGAAAGAGTGTCCAGGATTAGTTGCTCCATTACCTTCTCAGAGGTCAAGGTGAGGCTGACTGTCATGTAGTTCTCTGGGTCCTCCTTAGTGCTCTTTCTGAAGACAAGAGTGCAATTTGCTTTCCTCCACTCTTCAGGTACCTCTCCCAGCCATCATGATCATTCAGAGGTTATCAGGAGTAGCTTCAAAATGACATCACCTAGCTGTCTCATTCCTCCTAGATGTATCCCCACCAGGGCCCATGAAATTCCCTTTGTCCAATGTGCTGTGTATTTCGTGACCTGTCAAGAGTACAACTTCCTTGCTCCAGACTTTCCCCTGGTCTCTGGAGCATCTGATTCCTGAAGGCTATAATCTTGCTAGCAAAAGTAGCATTCAGTGCTTCTGCCTCTTCTGTGTCCTGTGTAACCAGGTTGCCTGTCTCTTTGAGCAGTAGGCCCATATTTTCCTTTTTCTTCCATTTGTTGCTTATGTACTTAGAGAAGTCGTTCTTGTTGTCTTTGGCATCCCTCCAATTTCAGTTGGGCTTTGGCTGTGCTGTGTCTCTGCATGCTTGATCAGTGTTTCTATGTTCTTCCTAGATTGCCCATCCCTGCTTCCACTTTCTGTATGTGTCCTTTTTATAACAAGGTTTTGCCAGGAGCTTATTGTTCATCCACTTATGTCTCCTGGCTGTTTTTTTTCTGGACTTGCTAGGATGGGCTGTTTCTGAGTTTGGAGATGATCCTTGAATATTAACCAGCTTTCCTGAGCCCTTCTTTGCTGCAGGGCCTTATCCCACGGGACTCTTCCAAGCAGATTCCTTAAGAGGCCAAGTCTGCTCTTCTGAAGTTCAGGGAGGTCACTAGCTCTTTATTAGAGTCTCTTGTGTGATCTCAAAACTCTTTCCTTTTTGTCTCTACTCTCCATCTCACTTGAGTACTGTTGCTTGATTATAAGAGTTATTAGAGATAAAACCGCTGTATTCAAAGGGAAAAGAGTAGAAGATAAAGACTAAGTTAAAGAGATATGGGAGGTTTTGTGTGCAGTAGCATATTTTAAAAAAATAATATCTGAGGATGGAATTGAACCTACTGAGTAAAAAGCAGGAAGCATGTGATTTAATGGGATTTTCTGTTGTCAGTTTTTGTAGAGTTGCAATACTGCTTATTTTATTGTTTCTGTTTCTATAGAAACCTTTCAGCGATTCAAGACAGAGAAATCTGCTGCTATTCTATTTCCTGTAAAGAGAAGGATAACATTGGTAAGCTTCATTTTTTTACAACATCATTAGTGTATATTTTGTACTGTGGTTCAGATGTTAAATATGTTAATGAGATTTGAATATCTAACTCCAATATATAACTGAAAATATTTACTTTGTAAGATTCTGTTGCAAATATTGCATGCAGTTTTATCTGTTTTGACATAGAATTATGTGTAATTTGAAAGTCACTTGTAGAACTATTTAGTTCCATGAAAATTTAAGAAATGGATTTGATAGGAGCCTTGGAAAAGTACATTTAAACCACAAAGTATTTTAATCCCTCACAAAATAGGAACTGGGTATGAAGGCCTTCGAATTCTTAGGTGATACCTAAAAAATTTTGTTAATTGTTTTGCTCCATGCATGGTTTTTCTTTGTAAGTGGGTCTTACATGCATGTGGCTGTATGGCAGTGTTCCTCAAACTGAGGGACTAGAGCTTTTGTCCTATCGGAGACTCAAAGAGTGTATCTTGAAATCAGGATGGGTGAAGGACAGAGAAAGTGATTGAGGCTTAGAAATGCAGTGCTTGATCCTCATTGAATTGGCAAGGCAGATCTCAAGAGTTCTGTTGCAACTAGAAGTTGGTAAAAAAAGCTTGATTTCTGAAAGGATCCTGGAGAGAATAGGTTTTGATCCTGGTTCATTTATATGATGGGCCTGGAGGAGAAAAGCATGCAAAGAAGGCATGCTAAAATTTGCAAATGGGAAAATAGTGAAAAAGAATGATTGCTAATGAATAGGGATGTTGATCACTTAGTTGTGAAAGTCCTGGGACTGGTGATGAAAAAGACTCATCCTAATGGAGAATCACTCAAGTATCTTTCAGTGTAATACTGTGCCTAGAAAAGCTAACCTGGTTCCTGACTATGTGCCCAAAGAACTAACAGATGGGATCAGATTATATATATCACATGTGATTGGAACTGTGTGGGCATTGCTGGAGTGCTTGTGTGCTGTCTTTTGAGAAAGACCTTGAGAAACTGAAAAGAAGTTGGGCAAAAAAACTAGAGAGATCAAAGGACTGGAAAATATCATTTATAGTGAAAAACTAGAATGAAAATATATTTAGCTTATTAGTGACAAAAATACTAGGCTGTTAAGACTGGCAGCTGTCTTCTGCTGCATTTTTGATTGATGTTGCAGTTGAATGAGAAGATATCTCAAGGGGGCCTATATGGGTGCTGGGGAGGGACTTTTCATGAGGGACTGCAGTGAGAAGACAAGGGGTAATGGGTTCAAACTTAAACAGGGGAAGTTTAGATTGGATCTGAGGGAGAAATTCTTCACTGTAATGGTGGTGAGGCACTGGAATGGGTTGCCCACGGAAGTTGTGAATGCTCCATCGCTGTCAGTTTTCAAGGCTGGGTTGGACATAGCCTTGGGTGGCATGGTTTAGTGAGAGGTGTCCCTGACAATGGCAGGGGGATTGGAACTAGATGATCTTAAGGTCCTTTCCAATCCTAACTATTCTATGATTCTATGATAGTGCAGATTGCAGCCTAATGGGTCTCATCAGGAAGTGTAGGTGTAAGGCTGCTAGTTTCTGTGTCCTGAGAAACTGTAGAAGATGAGTATATAGTTATTAGCTTTGGTTTAGATTCTGTGGGGTACTTCTCTCTGCAGTCGTGGTGCCTAAGCTGGTCTGCCAGAATATTCATGGAATGCTGTCTGGAACTTAGGACAGAGGTGGCAACAAATTTAAATTTGGGGGCTAGAGCTGTTGCTCCCCTCTGACATTCTTCCTTCCTCTGTGACAGATGTTACTGCCTTGAGGCAAAAACATCTAATCTGCTCATGAATCAGTCTGTGAACTGCTGCAGTTTTCAGCGCAATGCATTAGATTGTATCAGGAGGGTTACCAATTTCAACTATCAAATTTGAGTCCAGTGTTGCATGTCTTTCAGAGACCTTGGACTCCTACAACCTGCCTAAATGACTTCTTAATGCTTTGTCAGATGTTTGTCCTTCACTTCTGGCTGTGTATTTCTGCCTTTGTTCCCACATTGCATTTCATTCTAGTCTGCATTTTACCATTCATTTTATGGTAATTTTAAATCTTTGCTTTTCCAATAGTTCTTCATCTATGGGTTAGAGAACTTGATGTCAGTCATCGTATTTCAAGAACACAAAATGCACATAATTTAAAAACAAACAACAAGATTAAAAATCCCTTGCCTGGAGTTTTAAATACTGAATTTTTAATGAGGTGTAAATGAGAGCCTGTGGTTTCTGGGGTTTTGTTTGCTTGTATTAACTTGCTGATGTTCTGTTGTCCTTTTACATTCTGCAAACAGGCTGTTGAGTTTTTCATTTTGTTTTATCTGTCCTGGCAGACATAACACTACAGTGGCTTATTCAGCACTCCAAATCAAGACATTGTTGAAGAAACTCTTTCCTGAGGATAACTCCCAATCACTTTGACTCCTGTCAGCTACACACAACTGAAAAGATAAAAAATACAACTGTGTATTATGAGGACTCACCGTGGTCGTATTTGTTAACAGAAGTAAAACTGAGTTATAGCTTGTCTCTCCATTTTGGTTCCTTTTATTGTTATTTTTTTTTTAATCCAGATATTTGTCTGTCTAGGTGAAACTCCTGAATGCCTTAATATAAGACTGAAAGAAATCAATACTTTTGGGGGCTGAAATGTTTAAGTTTATGCATGTGAATTATCAAATACTTAGTAATTTTTTTCTAATTTGAAACTGAATAAACTGCACAGTGGAAACAGATATGACTGGGTTTTTTGAACACATCATGTAATTATTCATACATGTTTTCCCTGCAAACATCTGTAGTTAAGTATCAATAATCAATTAAAACTACTATAAAAAATATCTTATTTGTGCAAAATGCTGTTAATCAGAACACTTTCAAATGCTGTCATTGTTAAGAAGTTATTTCCAGTGTTGGGTGTCTGTAGTTATATAATTTTTCTAGTTAATAATGTAATTCATTCATATGAACATTTTTTGGGAATTGACACATAAAACAAACTACTGTATTCTCCTCTGTTGGGATAGGAAAGAGTTTAGAATTGCAGTGGATATTTTTCTCCCCTAAACACAGAATGAAATACAGAGAGAAAGCTTATCATAGAATCATAGAATGGTTAGGAGGAAAGGATCTTAAGATCATCTTGTTCCAGCCCCCTGCCATGGGCAGGGACACTTCACATTAAACCATGTCACTCAATGCTCTGTCCAGCCTGGCCTTCAACACTGCCAGGGGTAGAGTATTCACAACTTCCTTGGGCAACCCATTCCAGTGCCTCACCACCCTTACAGCTGGGCTCTGAAGTATGATTAGTTATTTTGAAACAGATTAAAGGAGTAATTCACTTTTTAAATTTTGATACTTTGCTAATATCTTACAGATAGCTGTTTCCAAGTGCTTCACTTAGAAGCGCTGTGATGGGAATTCCGCAAGCTTGGAAATTCCATTAAATACAGAAAATGCATGTCAAGAAGTAGTAGAGAAAACTTGCATAGGATAGATGCTCAGTGGCCAGATGTTTCAAGGACACTTGCAAATCTAGGAGGAAGTTCTGGGAAGCTGGATGTGGTAAATCAAGTGATTGCTGCAGTATTAAAAAAGGTATAAATCATTTATGTAATTCTTGCACTTAAGAACATGAACTACAAAAATAGCAACATCTTTTGTCATGTCTAAGGATGCTTTTAGGCTAGTGGCTCTGATAAGCTGCTTAAAACATGTGATGCACAGATACGATAAAGTTTTTCTCGAGTGTCACAAGGATGATACTGCAAGCATGGTAGTAAGGTAACACTTGTTCAGAAATGTTTGCAGTATTGTCTACAGAAGTCTGGCCCCAAATTTTTTATGGTTGCATGAAAATAATTAGACTGTGCAGAGTGCTTACTAAATAAATAGTGGATGTTCCTGAAATGGGATGTTGGAAATGACCCTCCAAAATCTGCCACATAATTCATGTAGTGAATGTATTTTGTATGCTGAAAGTCCAGTTGGCTAAGGCGGTGAATTTTGAGCACTCTTGTTACTCATGGACTTCTGAAGTAGTAGAGCTGTTGCAAAATGCACTGGAATTGCAAACATTATGCATACAACAGAAGAGCTATTTCTACACCAATACCTTCCTGTAGTTGTGCTTTTTGACAATGGTGCCTCATCCTTCCAACCTACTGTCCTGGCATGCTTCTGGCATAGGAGCTCCATAGCAAATCTTACTGCATCAGTCCTTGATCTGAACCATTCTTGGCCTTTTGCTGCAGAAGGTTTGTGGGCGTGGACACAACCTCTTTGCAGATTGGTTTGAACCAAACAGTTTTCCAAGACTGCTTTGATAAGGAAAGTGGTGCTGGCTCCTATCCTTCTCTCACTTTGCTCAGTGTAGTGTTTCCTTGGGGGGTGACCAAAGAAGTTAACTTCCTGTATGTAGTACGCACATCACCAAGTACCAAAGCAAACTAAAGGCAACCTGTGGAAGGAGGATGTAGGTTCAAGGTTGGCTGAATGAACTTCTGAATAAGATCTGAGAATGAGCAATTTTGTTATTAAAATTATCATACAGCATATGCTGATTTGTTTTTCTCCTTTCCCCTACTGTGTGACTTTGTGTCTGAGCCTAAGGTGAATCAGCATAAGCACTGGCCTCGCTGCTCCCGTTTGAAACAAACTCACTGTGCTTCAGCATCTTGCCCTCAAGTAATTTTTCGAAATGGGCTTAGTTGAAGATTAGTGTTTACTGTCACACTCTGTAGCGTTGTGGGAAAGATTAATTGTAGCTGACTGACAGCTGTGACATCCTATTTCTGAGACTCTATGTGGCCATGAACTGTTAGATCTAGACTGCAGGAGACAGTATTGCAGCAGTGTTGTTTGGAGAGGTCACAGGTTTTCTCTGTGAAGGAACCTCTGTGCAGGGAGTCTTTTCTTGCTCAGACAGCAGCACATAATGCAGCGCCTTGCATGGATCCACATCAGGTGTGTTTCAGAAGCAGGGAGAACCTGGAGGTAGGTGGAGCGGCCACACTGACTGCATTCTACTTCTCAGTGCTCAAGAAGCTGGCTGCGAGGCAGAGCAGTAGAGGCTGCTCTGGCATTGCCTGGGAGGTGGTCAGTGCCATGCTGTGCTCAGAGGTCCTGATCCCCAGGTGTACATGCATCGTAGCCATCTGGCCTACATGTACAACATCCAGGCTGCGGGAAAGAGCAGTGTTGGGGGATATGGGCAGCTGAAGAGCTTTTTTCCTTCTCCAAGCGTAGGAGCAGCTTAGCTGGGCCATACAGAGCCACCAAGTGCTGACCATCTGTTTTACTTGCAGCACATTTTATTATTGTCTTTTTGCTGCCAGCCATGTATTTTCCCATTTTTTTTTCTCCATTTGCATTGTGTATTGTCGAAAGAAATCACAAACATAAAATTTTAGTTAAATGATATAAAAACCCCAAATCAAAGTCCAATTTTTTATCAAATGTGCTATAAAACTTTCTACATTGGTTGCAGAGAGCACTGACAGATATGTAATTTGTTCCTGAATAAGCTCTTTTGTAAACACGGGTCACCTGAGCAGCATAAATAATGGAATGTCTGCTCTGTGCTTTAGAACAGGGTGTACGTACTGGCTGTTAGGAGGCTTTTGAGCAGAATGGTGGAACATACACAAGAATAGAGACCCCAAAATTTTACAGGTTGTGAAGAAGAACAGGCCAAACCCTTGACTAGCATCTCCAACGAGGCCCTTCTACCTCTTGCTGTGACGCAGTCTGGTCTGTGGCATGTACACTATGATCCTGGAAGGGCCTGCATAGCAAACTGCCTAGTTCAGGCCACATCATCATAGCTTAAAAGGGACCTGAGTGTCCTGATGGACAACAAGCTTGGCATGAATGAACAGTGTGCTGCTGCAGCAAAGAAAGCCAACAGGATTCTGTATGACATCAAGGGCATCACCAGCAGAAATGAAGATGTCATTACCCCACTGTACTCAGTGCTTGTGAGGCCACGCTTGGAATACTGTGCTCAGTTTTGGTTCCCGGTGTACAAAAAAGATGTGGACAGGCTGGAGAGGTCCAGAGAAGGGCCACAGAGATGATTCAAGGACTGGGAAGCCTCCAGTATGAGTAAAGGCTAAGGAAATAGGGTTGGCTCATACTAGACAAAAGAAAACTCAGGGGAAACCCTATTGCCATGTTCTAGCATTTAAAGGGTAGCTACAGAGAAAGTGGGAGATTCCCTTATTATAGGGAGTAACATGGAAAAGACTAGGGGTGATGGGTACAAAGTTACTCCTGGGGAGATTCTGGTTGGAGACAAGAGGAAAACTTTTCACAATGAAAGCAATCAGCTGCTGGAATAATCTCTGTATGGAAGTGGTGATTCCCTAGCATTGAGCACTTTTAAGATTCAGCTGGACAGGGTGCTGGGCCGTTTTGTATAGACCATGCTTTTGCCAGGAAAATTTGGTCAGATGATCACTGTGGTCCCTTCCAACCTTGTGTTCTATGCTTATGTAAGGGTAGTGGGATATAGGTGAAAGGTTGATTTCTAGCTATTACTTTTGTGCACCATGGTTTCCAGACCAGTCAGGCCTTGGAGTCAGTATGAGGCAGACCATAAAGCATGTCTATGCAGCACTCTTCCTATGGGTTTGTCTACTCAAATGCCTTCAAAGAGCGGGACACATTTATACTTCTGCCTTCAAAGATCCTGACAGGAGCCATGGTATCTCTGCATTATATTTTTGTGCTTGGGACCTAAGACACTAACACACTCTTATGGGGAGTGCCCACAAACCTGTCCAAGAGCCAAAGGTCATCAGCATGGAGTGATGCAGGACAATGCACTGAAAGCGAAGAAGTGTGAGGAGAGCTGTCCTTACATCCTCCTCACTTACAAAGGATGGTTTTAAGATCTGTGGAGCAATGAGAACAGTGTTGTGTGTCACCTTCTCTTGGAACTCAGGCAAATGACCTCACACTTACCCATTCTGGCTTCAACCCTTGCCAGGAGCTGTTTCCAGTGATGGCAGGATCCAGTGCATTTCGCTTGTCTTGGTTTGTGGTATACCAACAGAGGCATTACTTTTACCAGCCCCCAGTTCTGCTAGAACTATTGATCTGCCTCATGGCATGACCTGCATCATTTTTCCCTCTCCCAGAACATGACAATGCTGGAAAGGTCATTACATGAGCATCTTGCAGGTATATCTACCATAGAATAATGTGAAGACTGGACAGGCAATAAATGCTGTTTTAATAGCGCTGTTCTGTCACAACAATCTCAGGATAGATGAACAGGAGCAACACAGCTGACCCGTGACATAAACTGATGATTATGGATGTTCTCAGCCTGAACACAGAGCACTTCTTCATCTGTTTTGCTTTGGTCAGCATGGTCAGTTGAGTGAGAAAGTACATTACAAGTGCTATCCATGCAATATAAGCATTTGAAAGCTGAGTGTCCAAACGTTCCTTAGAAAGTAGACTTTCCGTGGAGAAAGGGTCTCATAAATCAGGCTCAGGGTGTGGATAAGAGAGATGTGAGGTAGATACAAGGCAGCAGACAGAATGTTTGAGGTGAAGCAGTGTCTTGTTCTGATTCCCATCTCCCAAGTTCCTCTAAAAAGGGGCATAAAGCCATTCCTGATGACTCAAACTGTTCTGCCCTCTTTTTCTGGTGTGGTCAGAAGTAGCACGTCTGTGGTGGTTGTTCATGATCATGGTCTTTGGAGCCTGTGCCCAGCATGTCAGCAGCTTTGGCTTGAAGGAGAACAGTGGCTCTGGCAAATGCTGCCTCTTTTGGCTTTCCAGGTGTGGATGCCAAGCCAGTCTCTGCTGGTTGGAGAGGAAGGGAAGAAAGCTCATGCCACCACAGCCATATGGCAGCTAAGAGGACAGGGACCAGCTGGCCCTCCAAGGCTCAATGCTTTGCCAAACCTGAATGATTTTCAAGCCATCAATGCTTTTTCAAGCCTTGATGGCTTGAAAAGGCAAAAGGAGAGGAGATGTACAGCTCACAGCAGCCACCTCTGCTCTTCACTTGGGAGTGGGGGAGCAGGACAAGGAAGCCCCCAACACATATTCCCCTCCAGCCCCATGGAAAGCTGGGTGCCAGGCTCTGTGGCATGGTCTGGTTGTTGTCCTTGCAGGCACCTGTTTCTGGATGGGAGCGCACGTGGGGCAATGAAAGAAGGGGCTGGGATTACTACTTGTGCCCAAGAGATTTTGAAGAAGCACAGCTTTTAAGTGAAGGGCAGGCAGTTCTGGCCATCCAGTGGTACAGGCTCTGCCGTGCTGCTGCTGGGTGTGACTGGTGGCCTTGGCCCCTCTGGAGGGGGCTGTGTCGGCTTCAGCATTTGAATTCGCTTTGAGAAAACCATTGAGAAAGGTTGTCCCCCTCTGTGTAGATTTTTTCAGTGTGGACAAGGTGTGGGGCCTTGGAGCAGCTCAAGTATTTCTGGGCACCTAAGCCCTTGATTGAGGACTGCTGCTGTGGATTATTCTGCTTTTCACAGGCTTTTCATGTGGTGTCCAGCACATTGTGGGAAGGAGTCAAAGCTCTGCACTCAAGAGCTGTAGAAAGAGGGGGGCGATTTCTCTGTCATCTCTGTAAACCTAATCCTTGCTGGTGACACTCATCCCTGGGGCCCACAGATACGCATTTACAAAATGCTTTTGTTTTATGACTGAGTGGACCAGATTGCACCTAGTGCATATAATTTTGCAAAATGGTCCCTGAGGAGAGTATCTCATCAGCCTTCCAGTTTCACAAATTGAAGCACTATGATACATCTATGTAGGCAGTGCACTTTTTCAGGAACAAGGTATTTACAGATAAGTGCACTTTAAGTGGGTTTGTTAAGCAGCGTTGCCTGACTCTTTGCTCATTGTTATCTATAGATTGCATGGCAACTGTTCTCACTGGTGTAGAAAAGAGTCAATACATTTCCCTAATTCATTCTCCCATGTAAAAGCAGGCACACAGGCTGCTGTTTAAAGTTATTTACTAGTTAAACGACAAGGAGTGCAGGTTTGCAGCATGACAATTGATTTGGAGATGGACATATTGGACTAAGAACCTTGTTACAGAGATTCAAGAATAGAAAACCTTCCATGTTTTGAATCAGATTGTCCCACCAATGCTGATAGCATTGCAAGTAATTCCTAAACAAGGTTATCCCTCTCATGTGCTGTGAACAGGTTATCCTCCAGTCTGAAATAGAAACCAAAGTGCATGCCAAGGCTGTCAGGACCATTTCTGCAGCATCTTGTGCCTTCCTTCACCTATCATCTTCTCCCCCAAGTTTATGGCTGTAGAACTTGAGTCTTTGAAAACACTCATATAGCTGCATTTTGTTTTTAGCAGATGTGGTGAAGCCTGGTGGAGAGATACTGTATGTCAGCTTTTCTTCCCCATTTTACTTGTGTATGGATACAGAAATCCTAAGGATCAGTGGATTTCACGTAAAGAGCTGCTTCTGTATCTAGAATTGCAACTTTCTGGCTAGGAAAGAGGTGACCTGATGCCTCTACAGTTCAGAAGACAGCATAGACAGGTGTATATTAGGGCATGAAATGGCAGAATGTGTATCAGTTTTAGATGAAAAGGATTTCTTGACAAGTGTTGGACAATATGTATGTGTATTCTTCAAGAAAGAGCTAAAATGATGCCTTTAGGAAAGCAGTCATTCATTTTTCAGTCTCTAGAGTGCAGTAAACTGGGTTTTATAGACTTATGCTTTACCTTTTTTAAAAAGCCTTTAAACCAAACACACACACACACACACACCAGGTTTTGATCCATGCACAACCCCAAACACACATGCAGCTACTTTGGTTTGATGTACAAGTGTACATCCATGTACTTTACATTCAGTTGTACATGCAGATGGCTAGTTTGCTACCTTCTTATTTGGATAAGATAAAAACTAATGACATTTTTAGAAGGATACATCGTCAGTCACAGGAAATAAAAAGCTCAATGTGACTTCTCTTCTGTAGAGATTAGTGAGGATTAAGTGTAAGTATTTTTGCTGCACTCATGCTATGTGAATGTCTGTAAGTGCTCCAAGAAGAACTTACCAAAATGGTCCAAGTAAATATCAATATTTATTATACACTGTGCCACAAAATTCAGCTTCCAGACCAGATTAAGGGCCTGTGATACCAGGCCACAGCCTTCAGTATGTGCCATCTTGGACAGAAGTTCCATTCCTCAGCACTCCAAAGCTCAGCCTCCAAACCATCACTCTGCCCATTTCCTCAGTGTTTGGTATGCAGCAGATGGAAGTTGCCTTGAGGACCCTGGTGCTGAATGTTAATCTGAAGACTGCCACAGTAAGGCACATTTCATGCTTCTGCAACCTCAGCTTCCACACTGAGTGAAAGAAAAGTTTTATGATGTATCTGTTTATCAGCCAGTTTGTTCCCTTGTGCTATACAGAAAACTCCACTGCTTTGCTGGAGGACCTCCTGAGGCGTGGACAAATGACTTGGTCAAAAAGTTTTACTTACCATACAAAACTGTGTCATTTTTGAGAAAGGTGAATTACTGGCACTGTAAAGCAAGTCTGCCATGAAATGAAATGAAAGAAAATACGTTTTCATTATAAACTACTCAGGGGGGCTGCCTTCTATTTCTAGGATGTGAGAGCTTGATTTTGTTAGTTTGGCTTCCGAGGAGGTCAGATATTCCAGGCAGCAAACCTTTTAACCTTTTTATTACCTCAGGGCCAACCTCTTTGAGTCCACACAGTTGTCCCTGCACTCTGAAATTATCTATGTTTATGGGCCCAGCCTTGTACTGTATTTCTGCAACCTTATGAATTGTGAGTTTCAACCTTAGGTTTTAGCAGCTGCCTCTTTTGTAAGTGCACTAAATGAAAAAAGAAATGGATAGAACATAAAATAGGGACACTTTTTTACTTAATATTGTGATTCCTTAATATGTACCTAAACCCCAGAAGCACTTTATGTTTTGCCTACAACTATCAGCAAATGCATATGACCCCCTCTGTAATGTCCCTTGTCCCTGCCCTCCCTTTAAACCTGATCCATAAGCTCTTGGTTGACTTCTCATCCATCCCCAGGCCGAGCTCTCTGCACTCCATTTGGTGATTGACATAAAGGGTGACACCTTTCCTCATCTCTCTGCCTTGTCCTTCCTAGACAGCCTGTATCCTTCTATTGCAACACTCCTGTTGCAGGACCCATCACATTTGAGAAATGAGACTCAGAAGTCACATGTAAGAAGTCTGAGAATCAGGCATTCGCAGTTTACTGAAACTGTAAACTTATAAATCAATGACTTTAAAACAAGAGATGAAAGATGAGGGAACAGCAAGAGAGATTTTCACACTGTACAGAGCAGAATGCATTGGTAATTGTAGTGGATAGTTTTAATTACTTTTAATTCTTGTACTTTAAGTCTTTAACAGAAGATTTTTAATGGACACTGTAAAATCTTTGCCATTAGTTTTTAATGCAATAAAATTCAATGTCTGATGCCGAGCTATCATAAATCAGTGAAATGCCACCAATGTCATCAGAGTCACAGATACACTGTTTGAACCTCAAGCCCCTTACTTTGCATCAAGTGCATCCAATCTGCTCTCTTGGACAGTGTAAACAGCCGAGCATGCTGTGTAAAACCTGAAATATGGGAATGTCACCTTTTGGGGAGGAGAACTGGAGGTCATCATTGATGGCTGAGGTTTGCTGGTCCAGGGGCTAATGAAAACTGACAGATTACTCCTCGGGAAAAAAATATCTCCTCACAAAAATAACAACCATGCAAATTAATATGATACACAATGAGGATATATATTTATGTGACTGTTTCCCTCATCCCTTTCATCCGGCTTCCTGTTTTTGGTGCTGTTCCCTAATGATGCTTTTCTGCTCCACTTACCACTGCCTGAGCTTTCCTCACATACCAGTCCTGTATGCAGGGCTCCACAAGTGTTGAGGCACACAGGGTGGCAAATTCCTGGCCCCTCATTCTTGATCCTCATTTTCATCTTCCTTTTTACTGTCCTTGTCTATCATTTGTGCTGTGCCCTTTAGAGTGCAACATGGTAGCATTTTTTAATGTTGGGAGATGATAAATATGCCATGGAAAATGTCTTTTCTGCACTTAACTTGAGAGTAATTAATCCTAGAACTTTTTCCTTCTTCTTGGGAATGGTGCTATCAGCTACTTCCTGAGGATGAGAGGCAGTTTGAAACAGGCAGTCTACTTGATGAAGTGCGATGGATAGTTTATTTCTCTGAAGATATTGATATTGATCAGGGACTGTTTGAGAAAAGAATGAAGCAGAAGGGAGGGAAAGACAGGAGAAATGAGGAAAACCAGGCCCTTATCCCCTTGTCCCTCAATGACAGGGCTCAGAGACAGCTCACCTGAATGTTCCAAAATTGAGTGGTCTCAACCTAAAGCAGCAGAACATACGTAAAAAATACACATGTAGGTTCACACATACACACAAGCGTGTATATATATATCATATGATAGCTGATTTACTTTTTATTTAAATATATGATATTATGTATTAATGAGCTTCAGCCTGAAGTTTGAGCTTTACAGCAGAGTGTGAAGGGCTGGTGTGGTGAAAACATCAGCATTAAATAAATTGCTCAATTCCTTACTCAACTATTGGATGAATATTGCAGATAAGCGCTCATTAATTTCTACCATTGGTAGCTTTGTATTTTAAAAATGGTGTTTTCTACTTTATGTTTATCAAATAAACACTTATTTTTGCTTTTTTCCTTAACCTGCCATGAAATAAGGCTATTTTTAAGATCACTTTCAGATGACATCCACGGCATATGTTACCAACTTTTGAAGTAGGGAAACCTAATAGCTCCATGACTCCCCAGAGCATTGCTCCAGGTTAGGGAGTGTTTAAGAGTGATGGACATGTTTTTGTATTAGCTGTACAGGTTGATTTGAAAATTACTGATATGGGATTCTGAGAGGCAGCAGTGTCTTCCTGTGACTGGTAGAGTGCAGGGAAGCTTGCTGAAGCTTGTAGGGTATGAGATACGCATGTGTCATGGGTTCAGCAGCAGCAGTAATTTTTCTCTTTTTCATAGTAGCTGGTGCAGGACTGTGTTTTTTATTTTCAGCTTGGGAACAGTGCTGATGACACCAGTGTTTATAGTTATGGCTTAGAATGTTTAGGCTGGCCAAGGACTTTCTGAATTTCATGCTCTGCCAGGGAGGAAGGGAAACTGGGAGGAGGCTGGGAGGAAGCGAAACAGGGCACCTGACCCAAACTGACCAAAGAGGTATTCCATACCACAGCACGTCATGCCCATGAGGTAAAAACCAGAGAACAGAGGCCTGGAAGGGTGGGAGGGGAGCACTGTGTGGTCGGACTTGGTATGAGGTGATGGGAGTGCACTGCTTGGTTGGGCTGTGTGGAAATTAGTTGGTGAGCTCTTGTATTCTTTCCTTGTATTTGCCTTGTCATTATTACTGGTGGTAACAGTAGTGATTTGTGTTATACCTTAGTTACTAAACTGTTCTTATCTCAACCTGTGAGAGTTTCATTCTTTCGATTCTCCTCCTCATCCCCCCGGGACTGGGGAAGAAAGAGGGGGGAGTGAATGAGCAGATCTGAGTGAGAGCCTTAAACGACAGCATGTAAAGTGCAAAAATTTTCAAGGTGTTATGGTAATCACGTTATTCAATGTTTGAGGAGGGTGGTGAAATCTGCTGTTGAATAAACTGGAAGAGCTTGACCATGTTGACAAAAACTTTGGACATGTGAAAAATATTTTTAGCAAAAGTCACCACAGTCTCCAGTAAAGACCTCCAAACTCTGCCGTGGACTTGTCTCCATTCTCTTTGCAAAGACTTCTGTTAAATACTGAGTAGGTGATGAAAGAAAACAACATACCGGCTCACAGAAAAAAGCTCTTACTCAATCTCACCAAATCCATAGGTTTTTGTCACGGAAGTGGAAACGTTAAAAATCTACATGCGTGGAATAACAATGGCCTGTGTCCTTGCAGATCTACTTCAAGGAAAAAGACTTCAGGATCTGCAGATTACAAACCCAAAATGTACATAAATTGCACATGCTTTTTGCAGTTAAACAATAATTTGGTTTTGGAAGTTTCAGCAACTCAGCATAAACTGTTATTCATACCTTTGGGGTTGTTATCTCAAAGTCTCTTGAGTATTATCCACTTGATTCAGTCTCTTTTTCAAAACGTGATGATCCTCTTAACATGCATGTAAGATGGAGTTGATATAGCCAAGAAGTCTTTGCTGTCTTTTGGAGAAACTTCTTTTCATTGGCATCTAGAGACATTTGTGCCCTGCTGTGTTTATTAAACTGCTGGCCTAGATATTGCAGAAATAGATAGCTTTGGGGTAATGAGGGTCTATGTATGTGCCAGAGATATTTTTTACCACTCATTTGTTCTAGCTGAGGTTACACATAGAAACAGCAGATCAAAGAAAACTCAGCAGATATTATATTGCAGTCACAGAGAAATGAAACTTGCTTTGTAAGTCAATAAACTGCTAGCTCTGTTGTGTTTTTCTTTCTGGCTTTCTATTACAAGCTGAATATTTAAAAAATTTACTGCAAAACTTTATCTGAAGAAATTCTGATAAATGCACTCTACCAAAGCAATAAGCGATACAGTGTGCCCTATTCTTTCAGGAGGAGAAAATTTAACTAAGGTGTATATATATATATATATATATGTATATATGCACACACATATATAGATACGTGTCAAAATATAGTAGTTACACAAAGCAGACTTCATCCTGCTCTTGATGATGCAGTCGGCATTGCATATGGATACAACATATATGGCTAGGAGGATTGAGTGGCAGAAAGATAAATTGGTTTTCCAGAATCTTTCACTTGTTCGCTTGCCACCAGCTGATGTACCTTCATCATTCTCCCCTGAAACTAATAGTGAGATTTGCCATTGCCTTTGTGCTTGTGAAAGACCCTGAACTGAATTTCATCTATTGCAACAAGATAAATCTATTCAAAACAACATAAATCTCTAGTAAGGCTTGGGGCTACTTTTTTCCTGTAGGCTTTCCTGAGCTCTGCTTGGCAGTTCCTTAGTGTGGACACTATGACCATTATTGGGCTGAGTACATTGCAGTAAGTATGCTGAAATGCTGCTTCTTCAGTGAAAAGAATAGGAACCATCACTCCTTGGTTCTGTGTTTAAAATTTGGGAGAAACAGAGAAAAAGTTGAACGTTTTGTAAATTGTAGAAAGTCTGTTCATATCTTCACTGAATCAGATAAAAGTGATGAAAACAGGGACTTTGTTAGTTCTTCACAATTCCTTGAAAATATTATTTTTTTGTACATGGAGTGGCGACTTTAGCAAATACTTTTATAAAATGCAAGTGAACTAGGATCATGCAATACTTAAAGAAGGGGAAAAGAATAGCTTTCAATAGAGATGACTTTGCAGTGTGACAGTGACACATAAGTTTGATATAGGATATAATTGCTTGTGAGGCAGACTATAGAGCAGGCTTCAGGCAGAACCTACTGGCCCTTTAGGCATAATGGGATGAAAGAGCCCACACATTTGGGATGGATCAATACTGTCTCTGCTTATGCCATTTCAGAGAAAGCAGTTAGTCATTTATTTACAATACCTTCAGCACATTTTGGATAAACACAAATAAGAACTGTTGTGTATCTTCATTGCAATCTTGCAGACAATAATCACTGATGTATTCAAGATAATAGCCTTCCCTCCACCTGTTGTATGACAATAAAATTGATAACCTTTAGTCAGAAAGAAGCTGGACAAAGATTAATTATTATTTTAAATTCCATTCTTTTTTTTTTGTTTGTTTGTTTTTATTTCAGCTTCCCACCCTGGAGCCCCATTTAATAGAATCATAGGATCATAGAATCATAGAATAGTTAGGGCTGGAAAGGACCTTAAGATCATCTAGTTCCACCCTCCCTGCCATTGGCAGGGACACCTCCCACTAAACCATGTCACCCAAGGCTATGTCCAACCCGGACTTGAGCACCGCCAGTGATGGAGCATTCACAACTTTCCTGGGCAACCCATTCCAGTGTTTTACCACCCTCACAGTGAAGAATTTCTTCCTCAGATCCAATCTAAACTTCCCCTGTTTAAGTTTGAACCCATTTCCCCTTATCCTCTCAGTACTCTCTTGTGAAGAGTCCATCCCCAGCATCTTTATAGGCCCCCTTCAGATATTGAAGGCTGCTATGGGGTCTCCACGCAGTCTTCTCTTCTCCAGGCTGAACAGCCCCAACTCTATCATCCTATCTTCATACAGGAGGTGCTCTAGTCCCCTGATCATCCTCGTGGCCCTCCTCTGGACTTGTTCCAACAGTTTCATGTCCTTTTTATGTTGAGGACACCAGAAATGCGTGCAATACTCCAAGCGAGGTCTCACAAGAGCAGAGTAGAGGGGCAGGATCACCTCCCTTGACCTGCTGATCACAACTACAGTTGCCTTTTTGGGCTGTGAGTGCACACTGCAGCCAGCTCATGTTCATTTTCTCATTGACCAACACCCCCAAGTCCTTCTTCTCAGGGCTGCTCTGAATCTCTTCTCTGCCCAACCTGGAGCTGTGCCTGAGATTGCCCTGACCCAGGTGTAGGACCTTGCATTTGTCATCGTTAAACTGAAAAAGTATCTATCACTGCCAGTAAATGTTGATAACCTCCTTTTCTAGGTAATTCAGAAAAATCTATTTGCCACTGTTGTCCTGGACAATTCCCTTTTCCAATTGTCCCTCCCTAATTCCTGTTTTCAGTTTTAGGTTTATTTTTCAGACATAATTGAAACTGTTTTGTCACTGATTACACCATGGTATATAAATTTCTTCCTATGATTTGTTTGTTTAAATATTTATACACAGTATTACTTCCCCAATGAGTTTTGTTATGTTCTTGTATCAACTTCCATAATCAATTATAGGAGATCACTACTCTCCTATCAGGTATTTTTATCCAACCTGTCCTTCCAAGTCTACAATTCATTTCATTTCTTCTTTAGAGTACCTAGGTTTGTTTTGCTCCATTACCAGTTTAGCATCAGGAATGAAGGACATCACCTCAGTTCTTTCTGTTTCTGCTACTCTTTTAGCCGCACAATCATCAACCAAATTATTTCCAATGTCTTGATCAGAATTACCTCTTTGATGTCCTTTACAATGTATGATAGCCACTTCATTAAGTAATTGTACAGTTTCTAACAATCGTAGAATTTCCATTGCATGTTTAATTTTATCTTATTTTTTTGAATACTCAGATGTAGATTCTCTGAAGAACTGTCAGGACTGTAGTCGGGATTTTGGAGGCCATAAACACAATACTTCTGGAGATGTCTCCATCATCCCAGACAGGTAACCTCTATGTGCACAGGGCAGCTGTATGACATGCACAGTAAAATCCAGTCAGAATCTTTGAGCATATGGCATAGCAACAACTGTCTGCTTGCACAGATGGAGCTAATGGAGTGATTTATCTGTTCACTTTCACTAGCAGCTTCTGAGATGCACCATAGCCAGTATGACCATGGAACTATGTGTAAGATGCTAGCTGGGATGAACAGCCATTCCGGTACTGATTAATGTGTCCTAGTGACCATTCTGAGCAGGCATTCAGCCTTATACCAAAAGATAACATTAGCACTCTGTAATCTGCGTATACAATGTCTAGCATAATAGGGACCCTGAACCAGGTTCACAGGTGTGAATATGATAGAGGGGGATACTAACTTATATTCAGTCTTGAAAATTAACTGGTAATGGGAGCCTCTCCTCAGCATCTCTTTCTACAAGTCTTCTAGGGATCATTGTCATATTAAGAGACTGAGGAAGAGAGGGAACTCAGCTAGCTATCTTTCTTTTGTTTCTTTAGTCAACCATTTTCCATTTACTGGTGATTTCTCCTGCAAGCCAAGAGCTTTTGTAACTCTTTAATTGTTTACCAGAATAGAAATTGAAACATATTATTAGGAATAATAATGACATAATAATAATGTTATTTTCACGTTTCAGGAGACCAGTACATATTTTAAATCTATGTGTTTTCAATGTGTTGTTTCAAGAAACTGGTGGAGGATATTAAATCCCAAAGGGGTAAGGACAATAAGGATGTAGGTAAATAATTGTTGCAGGTTTAAGTTCTGATACTTTTTCCAGTTACGAGTTGCACAGGTATTCAAGAAAATGCAATGAAACACAGCATTATGCTGTGATCAAATAATCTTTGTGGATTACAAATATTCTTTGTAATCCACAAACTGAAAACTTATATTATTTCAAACGTTTCTTACTTAACTAAAATAGATATGGATGTTCGTCACATCTGTCGTGGTTTAAGCCTCTCACACGGTTCGCTCACTCACTCCCCCTCTTTCTTCCCTCTAGCTCCCGAGGGAATGGGGAGGGGAATCGAAAGAATACAACAACTCCCACAGGTTGAGATAAGAACAGTCAAGTAACTAAGGTATGACACAAACCACTGCTGCTACCACCAATAACGATGACAAGGGAAATACAAAGGAAAAGAATGCAACTGCTCACAACCCAATACCCATCCTGACCCAGCAGTGAGCCCAACCCTTCTGGCTCTCTGCCTCTCATTTCTACATCCTGGGCATGACATGCTGTGGTATGGAATACCTCTTTGGGCAGTTTGGGTCAGGTGTCCTGTCTCTGCTTCCTCCCGGCTTCCCTTCCTCCCTGGCAGAGCATGGGGCTCAGAATATCCTTGGTCAGACCAAACATTCTAAGCAGTACTTAACTGAAAACACTGGTGTTATCAGCACTGTTCCCAGGCCAAAAGTCAAAAACACAGCACACCAACCACCAAGAAGGAGACAAATGACTGCTACTGCTGAACCCATAACAACATCTTTCCAGCTATTTGGTAATTTCCTAAAATTCAGCAAAACCTTGTAAGGTTAAGGTCCACAAATTAACCATGCCTTGTGGTAGACCCCTTAAAGATCTGTACATCTCTCTGATATCATGGGGAACTTTGTCTCAAAAGCTACTGCACGGTTCAAAGACCTGGACTATTGAGTAGGAGAGCAGATTTCTCTCTGATGGGAGAAATGAACTACTTTAGTTTTGCTATAAAGCTCCAGGCATTACAGTGAGCCAGGTAATATCCTGACTCTGCTTAAATCACTGGCAAAATGCCTGCTGAATTCAATAAGGCCAGGAATTCATCCACAACATCTTTAATAATCTGTGTCAAAATGAGATCAATTCTTCGTTGTGGGTGGGAAGATGTGAAATTGTTCTGAAATGGAAAATGGACAAGTTGCCAATAACTAAGAGACATCAGAGAATTTGAGAAGCTTCCATCTGGGACACATCTTCAGTTAGTCTTTCATATATATTAAAAATATGTTTCCTGTTTTCTACAGCTAATTAACTGGGAAAAAATATTCTCTGGGTGGATATATCCAGTGATGAGCCTATGAGATACAATCAGCAAGTCTCTCAGTGACAGAAATGCTGTTGAAATGTTGACTTGCATTGAAATACCATGATGCTTCCTTTCTCATTAATCCGTACATCAGTCTGCGTGCATTGAAGTGAAACCTAATCTGCTATATCTGCTATTCAGAATTGATTCATATAATGTAATAGTACAGCAAGAAACTTTATAGAACAATTAAGGATAGCAGTTAGGACTTCCAGTCTTCTTAGATTTCTAATACCTTGAGCTCCAGTCCAGAAAATACAGTATTTACCACTGTTAATTTTGGCCCAGATGAACTGTCAGTGAAGTACAAACAGACAGAATATGATATTTTAAAGACATGTGAGTGAAGAATCAATTTTTCTGCCTTCTATGAGAACTCAGTGATGCTAAGTTAATGTTGTGAGAGGGAAGAAGTCTCACTTCAAAAACATATTTGCCATAGTTCATAGTTCTGCCATTAATTGTGTAAACTAATATCATCAAAGAACTACAAGGAAAAATGAAGATCTCCACTCCTACTGTATGAATCAAATTATTATTATTTTATCAATATATTTTTAGTCTGTCAGGCTCTGGTAATTTTTTGTTACTCTGTGGACTTCTAAATATCCACATATATATGTTTATATATATGAGGCCCTTGGTGGCATGGCTTAGTGGTGGACTTGGCAGTCCTGGGGTAACGGTTGGACTTGATGATGTTAGAGGTCTTTTCCAATGTAGCTGATTCTATGATTCTATGGTTAACCCCAAGGTTAAAATATACTGACTTTGTTGTGAAAATCAACCAGATTCCCTTTCAACTCATGTTCAAGATTTGCCCAAGAAGTTTTATTTTACATCTTTACTTCTTAAGCAATGTCTAGTTATCCTTCTATGCTCCTCTGCAATAATCACAGATGGCTTTATTTCCTCTGTTTAATGTCAATGACTATAAGAAAGTAACTGTTTGCTTTATCAAAGTGGCTTTCTTTTCAATTCCCTCTTCAGTGGAGCTTTTAAAAACCCAAGTCAAACACCCTCTTGCATGAAGGAAATATTTCCAGAGTCCTTATAACTACAGGTTAAACAGAGAGCATCCTCTACAAAAACTGGAGATCTTCTAAAGCAATACAGTGTGTAAAAGAAGAAAAAAAAACCAGCCAATATAGCTTCTGGAAGAGATTAATTGCTCTCTGATATGTGGTAAAGGGAAGAAAACAATGCTACTGCAGTCTGAGAGAAAGGAATGAAGTGTTGGTTTCCTTTATATGCCCATTTATTGCAGTAATCTCCTCAGCAGGAGAACCACAATGTTCAAAAGAGGAGAAACAGCATCTACACCCACTAGTTTTATAATAGCTGCTAATATAGTCAAATTTAAAGTTATACAAATGTCTCTGTTAGACACACGCACCCAGATACTGTAAATATAGAACCAATGGAGTAATGTTATATGCTGAGAAGTCATGTTATCCGATGACTAGGAAGAAGCAATTGAACATGCTTGCAGGTCAGTCATACCTATTTATGCATCTGACATCTGTAGACTGTGGAGACGTACGTACGGACCTCGTTTCGGGTTAGGAAATGAAATCGTTTATTATCTGAAGCTCCAGGGTTGATATAGGCTCTACAAAGTACCCGCATGTATCAGTGGCTAATACAATTGGTTTGCTATCACCACCCACGTGGGTATCTTCACTTCTTCATTGGTTGTCTTGCTTTTCGCTGTTGTCCCCTCATTGGATACTGGTTCCTTACTTCATTATTTCTTCTTATCTTGCCTACTTCTCCCTGTAATACTCCCAAAACTTTCCCAGCAACATTCCTCTACTATCTCAAAGCTTTCCCAGCAACTAGTCTAGCTCAGAAATCCTTTACAACAAGGTTTACACCCACAGTAGACAAAAAAGCAAAAATAACCCAAAGAGTGTAAGACTTCACATGACTTTGCCATCTTTCAATAAGAGCATAATCCTCTAAGTAAAAATCGGATTCTCTTAAGTTACCATTCTCCCAGCACCAGTCATATTCGGCAGCTTACAGTGGTCTTGACTGAGCAGAGAATGGAGGAGCATTCCCACCATGAAAGCTTCACCTTCCTACACATGGATACCCTCCCTGAACCAGGGATGTCTGCCAGAAACTCTTCTAGACTGCAGGCTCACCTTTGCTCAGCAAAGGTCCCCAGAGAGCAGGCTGCCACACAGGAAGACAGGCAGTGGCAGTGCTGCATTTCGTATGGCAGGAGAAGGGCTTAGGACCTGCCCTTAGTGTCTGCTATTGATCGACTCTAGCTGGCTGCCTGCTCAGCCATGCGGGGACAAGTGGCACTTTGAGCCTTTATGTACACTGAGAAGCTGAGAAGCAAACTCCTTATTTAGGCTCTCTAAATTGTTCTCTGGAGGTGTTCATGCTGTCTTGTCCTGTCTGTTGTGCATTTCAAGCAGTTGGGCATGTTTTCTGCACAGCTTGCATTATATTTAAAAGGGCAGTTGCCTGATTTTAAGATGAGCTTAGTTTGGACATAAGCTTGTGGTGGGTGCAATCCAATTAAGGCTCACTGTGCCTGTGTTTTCTACCTGTGAAATGGAAATGACAATGCTCTGAATGGAAGTTCTCTAGTTCTGTATACATTAAGCAACTGATGTGCCTCTGAACATGCTGATTTCTACTGCTGAGAGATTGAACCCCTCCATGCTCACAGCTCACTTGGGCTCTATCCTTCTGTTAATTTTAATGCCCAAAGTAGTTTTGTCCACTTACATCTTTTCTGTGCCTTTAATGAAATGTTACAGGGATGCAATTGCAAATCTATGGCTTTACATAGTGAAATGTAAAATTTGTGGAAATGAACTGCTCTATTCACTGCAAACTTTTCCAGGAGAAACATCACAGATGCCACTTAGCAATTGTTAATAGGAACCAGAAGCCTAATTGGCAGCTCACCAGATGAGCAAAGAATATAAAAAGATACCAGTTGCCCAAGGATATGCTTAGATATCTAGGAATAAGAAAACACATTCTGTAGCTCATTTTTTATAAATACTGAATTTGTAGCTGAACTCAGCAGCTCCCGTGGTCAGTAGCTCTTAAATGCAGGGCCCAAGCAGTAACATATATCAAAGTTAGAGCGCATAATCTTTCAGTTTATTTCAGCACTAAGTTGCACTGTGCCACACTGAACACAACATAATGTCGCACACAACATAATGATGGACACAACATAACCACACTTAACTGCATTCATGTAGTAATGCTCAGGGTTCATGGTTTTGCATCTTTCTGCTTTTCAGTATGGCCTGAGACAAAGACAGATCAGCTGAAAGTATTTCAGAATCAAGGTAGTGTTACAGGTAATTAGCACTCCAGATGGATAATAAAAGACTAATAAAGAGTTAAGGGTCAAATACTGTAACTGTTAAGAAATGCTCATCATTAAAATACTTCATAGTCTCTGGAATTGTCTTTTATCTTTCTCCTGTCACTGATGACAGGATGAGATCTCCCATCCCTCCCATATGTATTTGGCTTTGGCTTTTATTAGTCTGTGTATGCTTTCAAACACATATGGCAATCTTTTCAAGGTCTGTAGGGTGTATTTGAGTTAAAAAAAAGATTAGTTTTTGTGGTTGTTGTTTTGTAAGAAAAATCATTTCAAGAACCTGAGCATTTGAGTAAAAAGGGTTTGGGAGAGTGACGATTTTTAAAGAAGAGGTGAAAGCAGTGATAATAAGAAACTGGTTTAGGAAGAGAGGAACTGCTGAAAAGGTAATCAGACTTCAGGAAGGGCCTTGCTTCATTACGGGTCAATTCATTAAGAGTGTTAATGAATAGAGGGACGCAATGCTGAGTCTAGGCAACTTCATCTCAGATTTAGTGTAACTTGAAACAGTTGGTGTGCTGACTAAATAGCTCTCTCCTGAAAAACGTATATCTCCTGCCTGTGTCCCTTTGTGCTAATTAAATACACCCACAAAAAGCTGCAGTTGTTTTTATTAACCAAGTATCTTCAGAACCCTTGTGTCACTAGTCTTTCCTTAGTATTTTAGACAAAATACTCCTAGATCCCTTCTGCCATACCCATATAGACATGGTGAGTGCTATTATTATGGAACAGTAGAGGCCAGAGGTCTTGGTCTGCAAGCCCTCCTAAATCTGTTGTTCCCACCCAGAAGCACTTTGCTGTCCTGCAGGGGGCTGATGAGGAACCACACTCCCACCATGAACAACCGGCTGATGCACTGGTAAAGAAGATCACTACTGGTACTGCCAGGAAAAAGTGGCATGGTCAAGTTCAAGATCCACAGGACAGTGAGAAGGGTGTGCAGAAACTCACTGCCCTGGATTTCAAGAGAGCAGAATTTGGCCTCTTCAAGAACCTGCTCAGTAAGATTCCATGGGATATAGCCCTAGAGGGCAGGGGGGCCCAAGACTGTTGGTTTATATTCAAGGAACACCTGCTGCAAGCTCAGGTGAGATGCATCCCAACTAAAAGGAAATGCTGCAGGAGGGCCAGGAGACCTCCTCGGATGGATAAGGAGCTGCTGGGGAAAGTCCAAAGGAAAAAAAGAGGCTTTTAAAAGGTGGAAGCAAGGACAGGCGGCCTGGGAAGAATACAGGGATGTTGTGCAGGAAGCTAGGGACCAGGTTAGGA